>NADL03000777.1:0-179534 GCA_002205965.3 Kappaphycus alvarezii
TGCGATGTCCCGTATCGACAGATCATCTGGCTGTCTGATGTTCCTGATGGTTGGTTCTCGTCCAGATTTAGCATACGCGTTGGCAAATTGTCTCAACACTGTGAAAGCTCGCCGAGGACCACTGGCAGGCTGCGAAAAGGTTTTGAGGTTCATCAAAGGAACACTCTCAACTGGTGTTATCCTAAACGGAAATCTCTCAGTGGAGTACCTCGAAGGCTTTAGTGATGCGGACTGGGGTGGCTGCTTGAGTTCAAGAAGTCCACCAGCGGCTATGTATTCAAGCTTTGTGGAGGAGCCGTCAGCTGGTCGTCGAGGAAGCAACGGTTGTTGCAAAGTCTACCTGCGAAGCAGAGTACATCGCGCTTTGTGATGCCTGCAAAGAAGCGCCTGGCTAAGATGCCTCCTGACAGATGCATTGGGAAAATCAGAAGATAATACTGTTACTATCGGTTGCGATAATACAGGAACTATATCCTTTGCAGGCAACGAGGGGTCAACCGGCGTAACAAGCATATCGATATCTCATACCACTTTGTCAGAGATGCTATCCATCGCAATATTGTTTCCCTCTTCCATGTACCGTCTTCCGAAATGCCAGCAGATATACTAACGAAGCCTCTTGGACGACTTTCGTTCAATAAATGTGTGAGGTTTCTGGGACTTGGGGATCTGCGCGATGCTTAGGGCATGTGATCGAGGGGGGTGTTGGTGATTTCGTGAGACGATCACACGCCCATCGCACTGACTAGACGTCTCGCACGGAGGTTGGGAAGCTGTATATGTGTACACGTGGACACATGTGGTTCTGAAGGGAAATATATGCCAAATTTACCCGAAAAGCAAAGTTGCCGGGGACGAAAGGCCATTTTCAGGGGGTCGACGAAAAATGCAAATTTTGCATAATTGTTGACAAGTGGAACTTGGCCCATAATGCCTAGGCTAAGAATTGCCTGCTTTAATCCTATTCGCTGACAGGGACAATACTGCAATTCTATTGGCCCAGGATGTACACGTGTCAGGTGTTGTAGAGGTTCCTTGGCTGGTTTTAGTTGTTCAAAGGCAGTATGGGATATAACGGTTATTTATGAGCTATTTTAGAGGTCAAAATGTTGTTTAGGGGGTCCCTTTACGTAGGGAAATGTGCTGTAAGGGTGTGAGGAATGTAGTGTACGGGAGCTGTGCTGAATAAGACATATACGTGTACAGTTGGCATTGGTGTATGCGATGTACACGTGGTACAGCTAAGAGAAGAAACTTTTTGTGCAGTGTTGTACACGTACTGTACTAGTGCCAAATGAGGAACTGTACTTCGCACTGTACATCGTAATATGCCAGTACTGTACTCCTTACTATACCTGAGTTTGTACAGTAGGAATCAATTATGGCAATATTGTCATGACTGCTAGAAAGAGGTATTTGATTTTATATTATGTATGAGGATTCTAGTTATGATTAAGGTTTTATCCAGCTGCATCAAAAATCAGTTATGTGATTCCATCATATGTTGAGGTTTCTAGTTATGATTACGGTTTTATCCAGCTGCATCCAAAAATCAGTTATGTGATTCCATCATACGTATGTGGTTTCTAGTTATGATATTGGTTTGTACAACTGCATCCAAAAATCAGTTATGTGATTCCATCATATGTTGAGGTTCGTAATTATGATGAAGATTGGACCGACTGCATCCAAAAATCAGTTATGTGATTCCATCATATGTATGAGGTTCGTAATTATGATGAAGATTGGACCGACTGCATCCAAAAATCAGTTATGTGATTCTATTTTACGTATGACGGATTGAGTCCGTTATTTTGGCACAAGGAATTCGTTTCCGGTAAGTCTGCAAAATGGTACTGTATTGATGTGTGTATTGGGCCAACTATTTACACAAATTTGTCAATTTGGAAGCAGTTCCAAATTTGCCCCTAATGACTGTTATCACCGGGCCAAGATCTTGAAATCCGCTCAAATGGCTCAGTTTGTGGGATTCTGTTAGTGGACGCAGTGAGTTAGAAAGTAGTTGTAGGTTGTACTTAAGGCCAGGATTTTAGAGTTCCGAGTAAATTCTGGGTAGCTAAGCCCGCAGCTTCATCCTCTCCCACCAGCCTTCCCTATCGCAACTCATCATCAGGTTATGGGCCCAGTTCAACGCTATCTCTGTCTTTGATTCCCGTAAGTCGCCCTGTGTCGTTGCCCTGTTTCGTTTTGTTTGTCTCAGCCTGTTGAATATGTCTCACGTTTCTGGTAAGTTATTTGAATAATTCCATTTCTTTGCACATCGAAGTGATTCTCTTTGCACCTTTTGGTTGGTCTAAAGACTTGTAATTCCATAAAGCTGTTACTGACGATCACTTCCACTATCTGTGCCTGCTTCTGCGGGGTTGTGCTAGACTCGGAATTAGCCCTGGTGCCGCGAGTGCCCAGGGCTCCATCGGTCAGAGGTTTACCGTCAGGGAGGAGGTCAAGTGTGGAGAGGATCGAGGTTATTGAACCGACAACACCACCGCCGCCGACGCTCGCCCTCTCTGTCGCCCAGGAAGGATATAGGATCCCCCGCAGGTCAGTACCTCCACAGACGCCAATTAGAAAAATTCAACGACTCTCGGCCAAGAAAGCCAAAGCGCTTGCCGATCGAGTCGCGAAAAGGGAGCTGAAGGCGAAGAAGCGAGTTCCGCCGAGGCACAAGAGGTACTGCAAGACCTGCCAGATTAGCTGCAATAGTGCTAAGACATTCTACGATCACGTTCATTCTAAGGGTCATAGGACTAGAGTAGCGAACAGAAAGGAGACCCCTAGGTGTACTGTTTGTGATAGAGTGTTCGACTCCCACGAAGTTCTGAAACGCCACGAGAACGGGAAAGATCACTTGAAAGTAGTTTTGTCTCAGCAGTAAAAGGGATCCTATACTTTGGTTAAAAGCGAGTGCTCGGCCTTTGCATTTAGCTTAGAGTTTCGTGTGCTGTGTTCTTATAGAGGTGGGCTTGCCATTGCAAGGGACTATCGGTCCCCGGCTTGGGATCTTCGAACAGAACATAAGCACCTCTAACCTATTTGCAATGAGTGGCGGAGAAGATCAAGGAGGAGGGTCAATGAAGATAGAGAAGCTGACGGATACGAATTTTTATGTGTGGAAGCAGAAAATTCAGCTACTTCTGGCACTGCGCGATGTAGAACAGTACATTACCGATGATAACGTCCCTGCTGATGAAAATTCTTCTACGTATAGGACTTGGAAGCAGGGAGATCGAAAAGCCAGAGCAATTATAGGGCTGTCTCTTTCTGATGACCATTTGGACCATGTAAGAGATGCTGTTACTGCCAAAGGTATGTGGGATGCTATTCTAGAGGTGTTTGAGCGACATACGCTGCTGAACAAGTTGGCTGCTCGTAGAGAGTTTTACACTGTCAGTATGCTAGAAAATGAGAAGGTGCTTCCGTATATTGGACGTGTGAGACACCTGGCGGCTCGCTTGAAGTCTATGGGGGTCGTTATCGATGACAAAGAGATGGCTATGGCAGTGCTTAACGGCCTTCCACCGCGTTTTCACAGCCTCATTGTTGCTCTGGACGCTCTTGGATCTGAAAGACAACTCCTTTGGAGTGGAGTATGTCAAAAGTCGTCTACTTCAAGAGGAACAACGAGCTTCGATGAAGTCGTCCAGGCGACAGATGACTTCAAGTGCCGCCCTTATTGGGAACGTTTTCGAAGGACGGCGCCAGTCTTCCTTGACGTGCACTAATTGTGGTCACACCGGACACACCGCCTCCCGTTGCTGGGGAAAGGATGTCAATGGAAAGCGACCTTCTCCACCCGAACGATTCCAGCGGAGGCAATTACAGAAGCCAACGGCAATGATCGCTCAAGAAAAAGATGGCTCGGAAGTGAATGAGGTGGAGTACATTTGTCTGGTGAACAAAGCGGATAAGTCTAACGTTAAAATAACCTCTAACACCTGGCTTATAGATTCCGGGTGCTCCGCGCACATGACGTTTGACAGAAGCCTCTTTACAGACTACCGTGAGGTCTCGAACAGCCGCGTTGAGATGGGAACCAAGGCTTGTGCGATTGTGGCTGGAGTCGGAAACGTTCATTTGATGCTATCAGTAAACGGCATTGAAAAATCCTGTAAGCTCACCAATGTGCTACACGTTCCCAGTTTTGCCTTTTCTCTAATTTCAGTACGCCAGATGGTCGACAATGGACTTGATGTTCAGTTTGTTCGTGACAAGTGTACTGTAAAGAAAAATGACTGTACTGTGGCAACCGCGACAAGTGAAGGAGAGCTCTACGTGCTTGATACGTGTGATATGACTCATTCGGCACACAAAGCCTCCTTGAAGACGTGGCACGAAAGACTTGCGCACGTTCATACTCAAGGAATCTTGTCTATGTCTCGCCAAGAACGTGGTAAGTGGACTTCATCTTTCTTCTTCAAATGATACAAAATATTGGCTCATCTTCTGACTGTGATTCCGTGAAATGCGATGCTTGTGTGGTAGGAAAAGCAACTCGTGCTGTAATTCCCAAACATCGCTCACAGGAGGTAGGGCAAAGCAGCTGCTAGACTTAGTCCATTCGGACGTCTGTGGCCCACTCCAAACACAGTCATTAGGTGGTGCGAGATACTTTGTCACATTCATCGATGATTACTCCAACTGGAGCGTTGTCTATCCGATGAAAAGTAAAGATGAAACTTTCGAGTTCTATAAGAAGTTTGCCATTATGCCCTTACCCATACCGGTCAGCGAGTGAAAGTGTTTCGTTCAGATCGTGGAGGGAGTATCTTTCCTCGCAGTTCCAATCCTTCTTATCTTCACAAGGAACGGTTCATCAAACGACCGCCGCGTACACGCCTGAACAAAATGGCGTCGCAGAACGGTTCAACCGTACATTGATAGATCTGGTTCGGTCTATGCTGTCCCACATGCAGGTTCCAAAGTTTTTGGGCTGAAGCCCTAGACAATGCCGTGTATGTGCGGAATCGTGTAACAAACAGAGCCCTGGGAAGTTCCATTACGCCTCATCACTTGTGGATGAAGGATAAACCAGATGTGTCTCACTTGAGGGTATTTGGCTGCCAATGCTGGTACAAACTGCATGCCCATGAGGTGCAGAAACTTGATGAACGTGCAGTGAAAGGAATGTTTCTTGGATACCCAGCCGGAACGAAGGCCTACAAGGTATGGGATGACGAACTGAATCGCGTAGTTATCTCACGAAATGTGCAGTTTGATGAGTCCAGGCGAGGGCCTTGTTCGGTTGACGACAGTATATCGCATCAAAATGACGAGAATTTTGAGCCAGAGGATGTGGGCGTTGCTGACGAAACTGACCCCGATACTTTAATGGCAAATATCGGTGAAAATGGAGACTCTGAGTCATCGAGAGGTCAAAATGAGCCCGTTCTAAATCCAAATATGAACCCAGAGCCCCCGGATGCGAGCTCGGAACCAGAACATACGGGTGGTGCAGACGGAGATGGATCTAGCAATGTACCACTTCGCAGATCAGGTCGATCACGCCGCCCACCAAGACAATGGTGGAAGGGCCTCTTAGGAACTAATATACTCAGCACGTCTAATGAGATGTTCCGGTACCAGACTCGTTCAAGGAAGCGATGAGTGGGACGCAACCAGATTTCTGGCAGAAAGCAGTTGACAAAGAGTTAAAATCACAACGCAAAAACCAGACTTGGACGCTGGTTCCGCGCTCACAGGCCTCTAACATCCTCACATCGCGCTGGGTTTTCACCGTTAAAGATATTCCAGATGATCAGGGCCACCTCATTCAGCAAGGAAAGGGTCGCCTAGTCGTAAGAGGTTTCCAGCAGATTGAAGGAGTTGATTACTCAGAGACTTTCGCCCCGGTAATCAAATTCACGACAATTCGATTGCTACTGGCTATGGTTGCGCAATTTGACTTAGAGCTTCACCAAATGGACGTAGTCACCGCGTTTCTAAATGGAGAATTAGAGGAGGATATTTACATGGAACAACCCGAAGGATGCATCGACCCTTCCAAACCAAACCATGTTTGCAAACTCCTCAAGGCTATTTATGGCCTTAAACAAGCGAGTCGTCAATGGCACAAAAAGATTGACGACTTCTTGATTAATGGGCTTGGGTTTAAGACCACGAGAAGTGACGCTTGCTTGTACACAAACATATCGAATGACAGCATAATGCTCATTGCCCTTTATGTGGATGACTTGCTGCTCGCCGGTAGTGATCTAACCGCCGTAGCCTGGATGAAAGCGGAATTAAATAAAAGGTTTGAGATGAAAGACCTGGGAGAGGCGAAAAAGTGCATAGGGCTTGAAATTAGTAGGAAAAGGTCGTCCAAGCTAGTCTGTATATCGCAGAAAGCGTATGCCGAATCCGTACTGAAACGTTTTGGAATGGTCAGCTGTAATTCCGTGAGTACACCAATGGAACAGGGATTCCATCCCGAGTCTTCGACAAGCCCGTACTGCGATGTCCGGTATCGACAGATCATCGGCTGTCTGATGTTCCTGATGGTTGGTTCTCGTCCAGATTTAGCATACGCCGTTGGCAAATTGTCTCAACACTGTGAAAAGCCTCGCGAGGACCACTGGCAGGCTGCGAAAAGGGTTTTGAGGTTCATCAAAGGAACACTCTCAACTGGTGTTATCCTAAACGGAAATCTCTCAGTGGAGTACCTCGAAGGCTTTAGTGATGCGGACTGGGGTGGCTGCTTGAGTTCAAGAAATCCACCAGCGGCTATGTATTCAAGCTTTGTGGAGGAGCCGTCAGCTGGTCGTCGAGGAAGCAAACGGTTGTTGCAAAGTCTACCTGCGAAGCAGAGTACATCGCGCTTTGTGATGCCTGCAAAGAAGCCGCCTGGCTAAGATGCCTCCTGACAGATGCATTGGGAAAATCAGAAGATAATACTGTTACTATCGGTTGCGATAATACAGGAACTGTATCCTTTGCAGGCAACGAGGGGGTCAACCGGCGTAACAAGCATATCGATATCTCATACCACTTTGTCAGAGATGCTATCCATCGCAATATTGTTTCCCTCTTCCATGTACCGTCTTCCGAAATGCCAGCAGATATACTAACGAAGCCTCTTGGACGACTTTCGTTCAATAAATGTGTGAGGTTTCTGGGACTTGGGGATCTGCGCGATGCTTAGGGCATGTGATCGAGGGGGGGTGTTGGTGATTTCGTGAGACGATCACACGCCCATCGCACTGACTAGACGTCTCGCACGGAGGTTGGGAAGCTGTATATGTGTACACGTGGACACATGTGGTTCTGAAGGGAAATATATGCCAAATTTACCCGAAAAGCAAAGTTGCCGGGGACAAAAGGCCATTTTCAGGGGGTCGACGAAAAATGCAAATTTTGCATAATTGTTGACAAGTGGAACTTGGCCCATAATGCCTAGGCTAAGAATTGCCTGCTTTAATCCTATTCGCTGACAGGGACAATACTGCAATTCTATTGGCCCAGGATGTACACGTGTCAGGTGTTGTAGAGGTTCCTTGGCTGGTTTTAGTTGTTCAAAGGCAGTATGGGATATAACGGTTATTTATGAGCTATTTTAGAGGTCAAAATGTTGTTTAGGGGGTCCCTTTACGTAGGGAAATGTGCTGTAAGGGTGTGAGGAATGTAGTGTACGGGAGCTGTGCTGAATAAGACATATACACGTGTACAGGTTGGCATTGGTGTAGCGATGTACACGTGGTACAGCTAAGAGAAGAAACCTTTTTGTGCAGTGTTGTACACGTACTGTACTAGTGCCAAATGAGGAACTGTACTTCGCACTGTACATCGTAATATGCCATGTACTGTACTCCTTACTATACCTGAGTTTGTACAGTAGGAATCAATTATGGCAATATTGTCATGACTGCTAGAAAGAGGTATTTGATTTTATATTATGTATGAGGATTCTAGTTATGATTAAGGGTTTTATCCAGCTGCATCCAAAAATCAGTTATGTGATTCCATCATATGTATGAGGTTTCTAGTTATGATTACGGGTTTTATCCAGCTGCATCCAAAAATCAGTTATGTGATTCCATCATACGTATGTGGTTTCTAGTTATGATATTGGTTTGTACAACTGCATCCAAAAATCAGTTATGTGATTCCATCATATGTATGAGGTTCGTAATTATGATGAAGATTGGACCGACTGCATCCAAAAATCAGTTATGTGATTCCATCATATGTATGAGGTTCGTAATTATGATGAAGATTGGACCGACTGCATCCAAAAATCAGTTATGTGATTCTATTTTACGTATGACGGATTGAGTCCGTTATTTTGGCACAAGGGAATTCGTTTCCGGTAAGTCTGCAAAATAAGGTACTGTATTGATGTGTGTATTGGGCCAACTATTTACACAAATTTGTCAACTTTGGAAGCAGTTCCAAATTTGCCCCTAATGACTGTTATCACCGGGCCAAGATCTTGAAATCCGCTAAAATGGCTCAGTTTGTGGGATTCTGTTAGTGGACGCAGTGAGTTAGAAAGTAGTTGTAGGTTGTACTTAAGGCCAGGATTTTAGAGTTCCGAGTAAATTCTGGGTAGCTAAGCCCGCAGCTTCATCCTCTCCCCACCAGCCTTCCCTATCGCAACTCATCATCAGGTTATGGGCCCAGTTCAACGCTATCTCTGTCTTTGATTCCCGTAAGTCGCCCTGTGTCGTTGCCCTGTTTCGTTTTGTTTGTCTCAGCCTGTTGAATATGTCTCACGTTTCTGGTAAGTTATTTGAATAATTCCATTTCTTTGCACATCGAAGTGATTCTCTTTGCACCTTTTGGTTGGTCTAAAGACTTGTAATTCCATAAAGCTGTTACTGACGATCACTTCCACTATCTGTGCCTGCTTCTGCGGGGTTGTGCTAGACTCGGAATTAGCCCTGGTGCCGCGAGTGCCCAGGGCTCCATCGGTCAGAGGTTTACCGTCAGGGAGGAGGTCAAGTGTGGAGAGGATCGAGGTTATTGAACCGACAACACCACCGCCGCCGACGCTCGCCCTCTCTGTCGCCCAGGAAGGATATAGGATCCCCCGCAGGTCAGTACCTCCACAGACGCCAATTAGAAAAATTCAACGACTCTCGGCCAAGAAAGCCAAAGCGCTTGCCGATCGAGTCGCGAAAAGGGAGCTGAAGGCGAAGAAGCGAGTTCCGCCGAGGCACAAGAGGTACTGCAAGACCTGCCAGATTAGCTGCAATAGTGCTAAGACATTCTACGATCACGTTCATTCTAAGGGTCATAGGACTAGAGTAGCGAACAGAAAGGAGACCCCTAGGTGTACTGTTTGTGATAGAGTGTTCGACTCCCACGAAGTTCTGAAACGCCACGAGAACGGGAAAGATCACTTGAAAGTAGTTTTGTCTCAGCAGTAAAAGGGATCCTATACTTTGGTTAAAAGCGAGTGCTCGGCCTTTGCATTTAGCTTAGAGTTTCGTGTGCTGTGTTCTTATAGAGGTGGGCTTGCCATTGCAAGGGACTATCGGTCCCCGGCTTGGGATCTTCGAACAGAACATAAGCACCTCTAACCTATTTGCAATGAGTGGCGGAGAAGATCAAGGAGGAGGGTCAATGAAGATAGAGAAGCTGACGGATACGAATTTTTATGTGTGGAAGCAGAAAATTCAGCTACTTCTGGCACTGCGCGATGTAGAACAGTACATTACCGATGATAACGTCCCTGCTGATGAAAATTCTTCTACGTATAGGACTTGGAAGCAGGGAGATCGAAAAGCCAGAGCAATTATAGGGCTGTCTCTTTCTGATGACCATTTGGACCATGTAAGAGATGCTGTTACTGCCAAAGGTATGTGGGATGCTATTCTAGAGGTGTTTGAGCGACATACGCTGCTGAACAAGTTGGCTGCTCGTAGAGAGTTTTACACTGTCAGTATGCTAGAAAATGAGAAGGTGCTTCCGTATATTGGACGTGTGAGACACCTGGCGGCTCGCTTGAAGTCTATGGGGGTCGTTATCGATGACAAAGAGATGGCTATGGCAGTGCTTAACGGCCTTCCACCGCGTTTTCACAGCCTCATTGTTGCTCTGGACGCTCTTGGATCTGAAGACAACTCCTTTGGAGTGGAGTATGTCAAAAGTCGTCTACTTCAAGAGGAACAACGAGCTTCGATGAAGTCGTCCAGGCGACAGATGACTTCAAGTGCCGCCCTTATTGGGAACGTTTTCGAAGGACGGCGCCAGTCTTCCTTGACGTGCACTAATTGTGGTCACACCGGACACACCGCCTCCCGTTGCTGGGGAAAGGATGTCAATGGAAAGCGACCTTCTCCACCCGAACGATTCCAGCGGAGGCAATTACAGAAGCCAACGGCAATGATCGCTCAAGAAAAAGATGGCTCGGAAGTGAATGAGGTGGAGTACATTTGTCTGGTGAACAAAGCGGATAAGTCTAACGTTAAAATAACCTCTAACACCTGGCTTATAGATTCCGGGTGCTCCGCGCACATGACGTTTGACAGAAGCCTCTTTACAGACTACCGTGAGGTCTCGAACAGCCGCGTTGAGATGGGAACCAAGGCTTGTGCGATTGTGGCTGGAGTCGGAAACGTTCATTTGATGCTATCAGTAAACGGCATTGAAAAATCCTGTAAGCTCACCAATGTGCTACACGTTCCCAGTTTTGCCTTTTCTCTAATTTCAGTACGCCAGATGGTCGACAATGGACTTGATGTTCAGTTTGTTCGTGACAAGTGTACTGTAAAGAAAAATGACTGTACTGTGGCAACCGCGACAAGTGAAGGAGAGCTCTACGTGCTTGATACGTGTGATATGACTCATTCGGCACACAAAGCCTCCTTGAAGACGTGGCACGAAAGACTTGCGCACGTTCATACTCAAGGAATCTTGTCTATGTCTCGCAAGAACGTGGTAAGTGGACTTCATCTTTCTTCTTCAAATGATACCAAAGATATTGGCTCATCTTCTGACTGTGATTCCGTGAAATGCGATGCTTGTGTGGTAGGAAAAGCAACTCGTGCTGTAATTCCCAAACATCGCTCAGGAGGTAGGGCAAAGCAGCTGCTAGACTTAGTCCATTCGGACGTCTGTGGCCCACTCCAAACACAGTCATTAGGTGGTGCGAGATACTTTGTCACATTCATCGATGATTACTCCAACTGGAGCGTTGTCTATCCGATGAAAAGTAAAGATGAAACTTTCGAGTTCTATAAGAAGTTTGCCAATTATGCCCTTACCCATACCGGTCAGCGAGTGAAAGTGTTTCGTTCAGATCGTGGAGGGGAGTATCTTTCCTCGCAGTTCCAATCCTTCTTATCTTCACAAGGAACGGTTCATCAAACGACCGCCGCGTACACGCCTGAACAAAATGGCGTCGCAGAACGGTTCAACCGTACATTGATAGATCTGGTTCGGTCTATGCTGTCCCACATGCAGGTTCCAAAGTCTTTTGGGCTGAAGCCCTAGACAATGCCGTGTATGTGCGGAATCGTGTAACAAACAGAGCCCTGGGAAGTTCCATTACGCCTCATCACTTGTGGATGAAGGATAAACCAGATGTGTCTCACTTGAGGGTATTTGGCTGCCAATGCTGGTACAAACTGCATGCCCATGAGGTGCAGAAACTTGATGAACGTGCAGTGAAAGGAATGTTTCTTGGATACCCAGCCGGAACGAAGGCCTACAAGGTATGGGATGACGAACTGAATCGCGTAGTTATCTCACGAAATGTGCAGTTTGATGAGTCCAGGCGAGGGCCTTGTTCGGTTGACGACAGTATATCGCATCAAAATGACGAGAATTTTGAGCCAGAGGATGTGGGCGTTGCTGACGAAACTGACCCCGATACTTTAATGGCAAATATCGGTGAAAATGGAGACTCTGAGTCATCGAGAGGTCAAAATGAGCCCGTTCTAAATCCAAATATGAACCCAGAGCCCCCGGATGCGAGCTCGGAACCAGAACATACGGGTGGTGCAGACGGAGATGGATCTAGCAATGTACCACTTCGCAGATCAGGTCGATCACGCCGCCCACCAAGACAATGGTGGAAGGGCCTCTTAGGAACTAATATACTCAGCACGTCTAATGAGGATGTTCCGGTACCAGACTCGTTCAAGGAAGCGATGAGTGGGACGCAACCAGATTTCTGGCAGAAAGCAGTTGACAAAGAGTTAAAATCACAACGCAAAAACCAGACTTGGACGCTGGTTCCGCGCTCACAGGCCTCTAACATCCTCACATCGCGCTGGGTTTTCACCGTTAAAGATATTCCAGATGATCAGGGCCACCTCATTCAGCAAGGAAAGGGTCGCCTAGTCGTAAGAGGTTTCCAGCAGATTGAAGGAGTTGATTACTCAGAGACTTTCGCCCCGGTAATCAAATTCACGACAATTCGATTGCTTCTGGCTATGGTTGCGCAATTTGACTTAGAGCTTCACCAAATGGACGTAGTCACCGCGTTTCTAAATGGAGAATTAGAGGAGGATATTTACATGGAACAACCCGAAGGATGCATCGACCCTTCCAAACCAAACCATGTTTGCAAACTCCTCAAGGCTATTTATGGCCTTAAACAAGCGAGTCGTCAATGGCACAAAAAGATTGACGACTTCTTGATTAATGGGCTTGGGTTTGAGACCACGAGAAGTGACGCTTGCTTGTACACAAACATATCGAATGACAGCATAATGCTCATTGCCCTTTATGTGGATGACTTGCTGCTCGCCGGTAGTGATCTAACCGCCGTAGCCTGGATGAAAGCGGAATTAAATAAAAGGTTTGAGATGAAAGACCTGGGAGAGGCGAAAAAGTGCATAGGGCTTGAAATTAGTAGGAAAAGGTCGTCCAAGCTAGTCTGTATATCGCAGAAAGCGTATGCCGAATCCGTACTGAAACGTTTTGGAATGGTCAGCTGTAATTCCGTGAGTACACCAATGGAACAGGGATTCCATCCCGAGTCTTCGACAAGCCCGTACTGCGATGTCCGTATCGACAGATCATCGGCTGTCTGATGTTCCTGATGGTTGGTTCTCGTCCAGATTTAGCATACGCCGTTGGCAAATTGTCTCAACACTGTGAAAAGCCTCGCGAGGACCACTGGCAGGCTGCGAAAAGGGTTTTGAGGTTCATCAAAGGAACACTCTCAACTGGTGTTATCCTAAACGGAAATCTCTCAGTGGAGTACCTCGAAGGCTTTAGTGATGCGGACTGGGGTGGCTGCTTGAGTTCAAGAAATTCCACCAGCGGCTATGTATTCAAGCTTTGTGGAGGAGCCGTCAGCTGGTCGTCGAGGAAGCAAACGGTTGTTGCAAAGTCTACCTGCGAAGCAGAGTACATCGCGCTTTGTGATGCCTGCAAAGAAGCCGCCTGGCTAAGATGCCTCCTGACAGATGCATTGGGAAAATCAGAAGATAATACTGTTACTATCGGTTGCGATAATACAGGAACTGTATCCTTTGCAGGCAACGAGGGGGTCAACCGGCGTAACAAGCATATCGATATCTCATACCACTTTGTCAGAGATGCTATCCATCGCAATATTGTTTCCCTCTTCCATGTACCGTCTTCCGAAATGCCAGCAGATATACTAACGAAGCCTCTTGGACGACTTTCGTTCAATAAATGTGTGAGGTTTCTGGGACTTGGGATCTGCGCGATGCTTAGGGCATGTGATCGAGGGGGGGTGTTGGTGATTTCGTGAGACGATCACACGCCCATCGCACTGACTAGACGTCTCGCACGGAGGTTGGGAAGCTGTATATGTGTACACGTGGACACATGTGGTTCTGAAGGGAAATATATGCCAAATTTACCCGAAAAGCAAAGTTGCCGGGGACAAAGGCCATTTTCAGGGGGTCGACGAAAAATGCAAATTTTGCATAATTGTTGACAAGTGGAACTTGGCCCATAATGCCTAGGCTAAGAATTGCCTGCTTTAATCCTATTCGCTGACAGGGACAATACTGCAATTCTATTGGCCCAGGATGTACACGTGTCAGGTGTTGTAGAGGTTCCTTGGCTGGTTTTAGTTGTTCAAAGGCAGTATGGGATATAACGGTTATTTATGAGCTATTTTAGAGGTCAAAATGTTGTTTAGGGGGTCCCTTTACGTAGGGAAATGTGCTGTAAGGGTGTGAGGAATGTAGTGTACGGGAGCTGTGCTGAATAAGACATATACACGTGTACAGGTTGGCATTGGTGTATGCGATGTACACGTGGTACAGCTAAGAGAAGAAACCTTTTTGTGCAGTGTTGTACACGTACTGTACTAGTGCCAAATGAGGAACTGTACTTCGCACTGTACATCGTAATATGCCAAGTACTGTACTCCTTACTATACCTGAGTTTGTACAGTAGGAATCAATTATGGCAATATTGTCATGACTGCTAGAAAGAGATATTTGATTTTATATTATGTATGAGGATTCTAGTTATGATTACGGGTTTTATCCAGCTGCATCCAAAAATCAGTTATGTGATTCCATCATACGTATGTGGTTTCTAGTTATGATATTGGTTTGTACAACTGCATCCAAAAATCAGTTATGTGATTCCATCATACGTATGTGGTTTCTAGTTATGATATTGGTTTGTACAACTGCATCCAAAAATCAGTTATGTGATTCCATCATACGTATGTGGTTTCTAGTTATGATATTGGTTTGTACAACTGCATCCAAAAATCAGTTATGTGATTCCATCATACGTATGTGGTTTCTAGTTATGATATTGGTTTGTACAACTGCATCCAAAAATCAGTTATGTGATTTCATCATATGTATGAGGTTCGTAATTATGATGAAGATTGGACCGACTGCATCCAAAAATCAGTTATGTGATTCCATCATATGTATGAGGTTCGTAATTATGATGAAGATTGGTCCGACTGCATCCAAAAATCAGTTATGTGATTCTATTTTACGGGTGACGGATTGAGTCCGTTATTTTGGCACAAGGGAATTCGTTTCCGGTAAGTCTGCAAAATAAGGTACTGTATTGATGTGTGTATCGGGCCAACCTATTTACACAAATTTGTCAACTTTGGAAGCAGTTCCAAATTTGCCCCTAATGACTGTTATCACCGGGCCAAGATCTTGAAATCCGCTCAAATGGCTCAGTTTGTGGGATTCTGTTCGTGGACGCAGTGAGTTAGAAAGTAGTTGTAGGTTGTACTTAAGGCCAGGATTTTAGAGTTCCGAGTAAATTCTGGGTAGCTAAGCCCGAAGCTTCATCCTCTCTCCCACCAGCCTTCCCTATCGCAACTCATCATCACTGTGAACGTTATACGAGCAGCATTGAGATCCATGATTACCGAAAAGAAATCCCCCCGAAGTGTTCCTTACTACTGCTCAACTCGAATACCTCGGTTGCAACCCCTCCACAAGAGTACCAAATGATAGGGGTAAATCGGCGGGAAAAGAGATCCTCAGAAGCAACTACCCAAGAAGGAGGTGTTGCGAGCGACAAAAGTGCTACCGTGGTATTGTCGAACGAACAAAAGGGAGTGTATATAGAAGATAGTTGAGGAAGCTACAAGCAAGTATAAAGGGGCAGGGTCTACCACCGACGCTCTGCGACTAGCGTAAGAAAAAGTTTTCCTGGGTCTGAAGTTGACTCTCAACTTCCTACTACTCGGGACTTGGCTTGAAGTTGCCTGCCAACTTGCTTCACCCCCACTAAAGGAAGCAGTTTACTCGGCGTATATAGACTTTTGGCTACCCCCAAAGTCTCAAACAAACATACTAATAACCATAAAATGTATTCACGGTAATCGTGTGAACCAGAGAGACTACTAAAAGATATTTCCTCAAGGTAAATATCTAGGTCCCATACCCATGCCAGCCACCCATCGGCCAGGGGTGGGAATTGATGTGGCCATTATATAGGCCTTTCAGAGCTACTTGTAGTATCACCCACAACCTGGAACTTTACTGACATCTACTATGACAGCGTGTCCTAAAATGAAAAAATCAACCGATGAATTTGCCACACTCACCCAAATTAAAATATCTTGCAAATTCAAAAACTGTAAAAATATCTTCCCAATTCCGATACTGTATACAATTATGGTCCTCATCTAGATTTTTTTCGTGTGCAAATTTGCGCACATCAACAGTCCCACCTTTTCCCTCGCACCAAACCAACACCATTTACCCGCAAACCCGTTTCACCGCTCAGGAATCAGTCGCTTGCGCCCACTAGCACTGAGCCAGTCCAGCCATTCCCCACTTTCGTATGGGGCTCACAGTCCCTTGTTGCACAATCCCCAGAGCACAAGGTACTGCGAAGCCACATGAAAAGTCGGGGAACACGCGGGGGTTCATCCTCTGTAGCAGATATGCTTCAAGAATAGAACCGTTCCACACCCCTCATCAGTACAGCACCCGAGTCACCGCCCTAAGGAAGGATTTGATAGCTTCTCTCTCTTGAAAACACACACAGCGCGAAACGGGGATAAGCTTTCGGTATTTTACTGTTGCCAGATATACTCGATCTATCCCAAAGCTTTGCAGACAGCCACATCCGATCGATAAAGGTATGCCGACACAGTAATGGCGGAGCAAGTACCCTCCCTAAAAGGCCACCATAAGGTCCCCATTTACCGTCTCTCCGATCCTGTCCCGGTGGCCTCCCCAGAATGCGTCACCATTTGCAATCCTTGCTTGAGCACACGCGCAAAACTTTCCCCACACCAAAGCAGAACTCTTGCTGCCGCATTGCGAGGCTCGCCCGAGAAACCCTGCGGTTGGCCATCCACACCCACCGCGCCCCTCTTTATTTGTCCCGCCGCCGTCTACTGTCTACTGCAACAACAGGTCCATTTAAGCATATCGCACACGGCACGCCCGGGCATCCCTCCAGGCTACACTATGTGCCCATTTAAGTGGAAACCCACACCTGAAAGGCCCCGCCATGCCGCGCTGTCCTGAGATTCCCACACCCTCGGCTCAAACCCGACGCTGACCCCGATCGCGAGTTTCACCCTCCCAATCCCGTTTCACCCACTCCCCTTACACCCCTACTGCCCCCTCTGTTACCCATATCGTCTCACTGCCGCACCTATTACGCACACTCACCCTATTCCGCCCATCCTCCCCCCCCAATCCATCCTATATTCAAGCACCCTCCCCACTGGCCTGGAGCCGGCGTTTTAGGGAAAATGAAGAGGTACTACAGGCCACCCTCTAGGATATTCCGCCCCACAACCGCCATATCTTTCAAATATTAAAGCGCCTCACATTCCCTCTCTCCACTCTCCCCACTCCTACTCCCTCTCACATTCCGGCACCCGTACCCACTCCAACTGTTGATAAATGTGTAACATCGCTATCCATATTTAATTTGTGATGGGATGTTTTGAATTTGCCAAGGTGGTACATGACGAGGTAATGATCTGACAAGATGTTTACGTAGCTGAGTTGACAAAATGTTAATTGTGGCACAGGTTTACCGTTGGGTTGAGCTGTATTTTAACTTGTTCCTTGGTGCTTTTCTACTGCCGAAAACAGACTCACAAATGACGGATACAGCAGAATAAGGGACTCTGCGCACCCTGTTGCTATATCATCAGGTAGTGGTGGATTACCCTTAGGTTTTTAGTATAAACAGCTGTGCTCGACTGCCCTGGTAAAGGAACTTCGGGTTAGCATCGACAACGAAAAAGAACAGTGGCCACTACCGCCTTTCTCAACAGTAAACAATCAACAATCAACACCAACCCGTAACCACTACAACCCGTACCCACTCCCACCCGTACCCACTCTAACTCGGAGGCACACTACTACTGTCCCTCTCCCCCTCCCTTCCGTACTGCCCTTCGCCGTAGCTGGAGCACTGAAACAGAGAGGGACGCAGCCGGGGCGCTGCTAAAGAAACTGTAGAGGCGATGGTAATGGGTTTCAGAAATTTGGGGGCAAAGGGTGTATGCAGTGTACCTGGATTCCCACAAGAATCCAGATGAGCCCCCCCTTTTATAGACAGTACGGTAACTCTACTCTAGAAATTCTATACTCTGTTAGCTCAGTAGAACTTACTAGAAAGTAGAGGTGTAACTATACAATTGTACTATCTAGAATATAACTACGTAAATAAAAACGATGACTTGGGTATCCACGTCAAATAAAAACATTGAGGGAAAATCAAAAGTCTAAAATCATTCAAGACGATACAGTTTCCCTGTTACACCACTGTGTAGTAGAGAACTGGAATAGCGACAGCGAACATGTCTCTATTACACAGTGGTGTAACAGAGACATTGTTACACTATTCCCTCCCCCGGACTATTGTCGTCCTCGTCAATGATACTGCGGGAGTTTATTATGTTTCCAAAGATACTCTTGGAAAGCTTCCGTTACTATAGCAGATCCATCTTCCCTAACATAAACGAAGTCCTTTGTTGGTTGCCACTCCGCCTCATGACGTGGCCACCACGCATCAGAACCAAGAACTTGAAACCGCGTCCAACCTTTTTGTGATCCAAGATAACCTCAACTTCCTGTTCTGGCCTATCAGGCAGCTCAAGCGGTGCAGGTGCAGGAGGAATGGGTAAAGCAATGTCATCGGGCTGCTCCAAATGTGGTGTGGTGTGAATGATATGAATGACTGGATGGAATTTAAAATGATCACAGAGATCCAGTCGAACAGCATTCTTACCAATTAGCTCCTTAACCACGAATGGCCCATATCTACGCGCACCAAGTTTTTTGGAGTCCTGGAACCTAGAATAAACATATGTAAACAACGAGCGATTGATCCAAAGCTTTAAACCGACTTTGTAATCTGGAACCTTGTATCACCTTGAAGCAAATGCAGGTTGCCGAGCTTTTGCCACTTTGTAGGCAAATTGCGCATCCTCAAGAGAAACCTTGAGCTTGGCACGAAAGTCGTCCAAACTTTGAAGAAGTATGCTGCTGCTAGCCAAGAAGTCCAATGGCGATTTAGGTGTCCATCCCAAGTCCAGCTCAAATGGTGAAATACCCAGATCATCGCTCACAGCCGAGTTGTATGCAAATTCTGCAGAAGGCAGCAGTTCATCCCAGTCATTCTGATGATACGAGCAATAGCAACGGAGATAGTTCTCGATCATCCGATTCATAATTTCAGAAGCCCCATCTGTTTGTGGTGTCTATTTGTTGACATTCTTAATTTCACCCCACAAAGATTCATTAGTGTCATCCAAAACTTTGAAATGAACTTGCTGTCCCTATCTGAGGTCACATCATCAGGCAACCCGTGGTTCTTGAATATGTTTGCGAAGAAGTCTCGAACCGTGTCCTCAGCAGTATCTGATGTTTTAGATTTAAGAAAATGGACTCGACGAGTAAGTCGATCAACCCAAGTCGTGATCGCATCATGACCGCTCCTCGTCAAGGGTAGCCTCACAATGAAATCTGTAGCTAATGAACCCCATCTGCGGTCAGGCAATTCCAGTGACATTGGATCAGTCAACTTTGTTTGATTAGAGTCCTTATACTGCTGAAACGTGAGACATCCTTCACAATACTTTCGAACATCCCGGCTCTTGTGTTTCCAATGGAAGTTATCTAATCTGGACAGTGTCTTCGCAAATTTAAAATGTCCACCAACTTTAGTGTCGTGAGCAATTTGAAAAAAATCCGAAACTGACTTTCTTGGTATGCACAACTTTCCATTGTAAAACAGCCTCGAACCATCTTCTCGGAACATTGGCAGAATTCTTTCAGGTTTCTGCTTCTGAACTATATCTTCTGGCCACTCTCCTTCCATTGCTTTTACCACTGGACCAAAGAACTGGTCGTCATCATACCGAGGAATGATCTGATCAATGTCAAGGTAGGGAATTTCAACGTCATTCACTGAGATGTCACGGTCTCATCTAGTCACTTGTGGAGCTCTGGATAATGCGTCTCCCAAGACGTAAATTATTCCAGGCTTCAGTGTGATGGGAAAGGTTCCGAAGTTACCGAGAGTTTCCAACCAACGCGCTTCTTTCCGACTCAGTTTCGGTTTTGTGAGGAAGCTCTTAAGCACTTGGTTGTCTGTGAAAATCTCAAATTCAGAACCTTCAAGATAACACCTGAATCTTCCCAGAAAATAAATCAAAGCCAGAAGCTCTCTGTCGTTTGCAGTGTAGTCCGACTCAGCTGGTGAAAGTTTCTTTGAACAGAAAGAAATTACACGATCTTTTCCATTCTCATCCAACTGTGTTAGAGTTCCACCGACAGCAAGCTGTGAAGCATCTACATGACCACGAGATGGCTTGTTCCAATTAGGAGCGACTAAAATTGGAGCCAACGTCATTGCTTCCTTTAGCTTCTGAAAAGCATTATGACACTGTTGGTCCATTTCCCAATACCTCGACTCTTCTTTGTCAGATCTGTGAGAGGTGCCGAAATTGCGGAGAACTTCTGAATGAACCTACGAAAAAGCTGTATTAGACCTAAGAAAACTTCTCAACTCCGTTAAAGATTCAGGTTTCAGCTAAGTTTGTAGGACTTCGACCTTCTCAGGATTGACACGAATGCCGTGCTTCCCGACTATTAAACCCAAAAACTCTAGCTCAGTCTTAAAGAAAAAGCATTTCTTCAGAGATATGTACAGCTTGTGGTCCTTAACTTTCTTTAATACAGTTTCCAGATGTTCGTAATGTTCGTCCTCATTCTTACTGAATATAAGAAGATCATCCATATAGACAACCAAAAGACATTGATGCAATCATAGAAGATCTGGTTCATCAAAGTTTGGAACGTAGCAGGAGCGTTGCAAAGTCCCATTGGCATAACAAGATATTCAAATTGCCCATACTTTGTATTGAACGCAGTCTTTTCGATGTCATCCGGTTTCACCCTTATCTGATGGAATCCGGTTTTCAGATCAAGCTTGGAGAAAAACTTCGTATCTCCAAGTCGATCGAACATTTCATCAGAACGAGGGAGTGGACCATTATTCTTTTTGGTGATGCGATTCAAAGCGCGATAATCGACAACACCTCTAAGTTTTCCATCCTTTTCTTTCACCAAGAGAAGTGGTGCTCCATATGGTGATTTACTGGAACTGATCTTCCCTTTCCGCAGAAGAGACTCGACGTACTCTTTTGCTGCCCTAAGTTCGGATGGAGACAACTGGAATAAAGGTCGATGAGGTGCCTTTGCTCCTTCCTCCTTTCTGATCTCATGATCAACTGATCGAATCGGAGGAAGCCCTTTTGGCAATTCATCCTGAAAGACCTCTTTGAAATTATCCAGTAATCTGCTCAGTCTCCCATCAAACTTTGAATCTGTCACTCCTGTCATACTGTGAACTTCAAGTAACTGAAATACTTCGAAGTCACCCCCATGTCTCAGCAATCGTCTAAATTTCTTCAATCCATAATTGGACACATCAATACAATTTTCTTCATCGGAATCAATCACTGGAATGGAACCATCTTTCACCATCACAATTCGTTTCCGATAGTCGACACGTGGATTGTGGGCAACATGCCACGGCATTCCCAACAGAACATCATACCTGGTTTGCGACACTGCCCAACTAGAAGTATATGTTAGTTCGCCTAACTTAATGGTTCCGTTGGAAATGATCTCAGCTACTTCCTCAGTGACTCCCTCCTGTGAAAGGCAAACAATGACTCGTTCACGCCGAATCTCCAACAAGTTCCTATTTCGCTTCAGGAACTCGGCTGAAACCACGTTTGTATCGCATCCATCGTCCTTTAGTACTTTGACTGCTATTCCATTCAGTCTATCTTCAAGTACTAACAAAGGCTCCACTGGTATAGGTCCATCAGTGGGGATGCTGTCATCATGACTAGACGTGATTCCATTAGACTCGGCTTCGGAGATTCTTGACTTTTCCCTGTCCTCTGAGAATTTAGCTCCGGTGATGTCCTGAACAGTTTCACTCTGCTCATTGAGACATCTTTTCACATTCACTACTGTTCTCACCTGAGTGTTCACCAAGTCTGGTGGACCAACTAGTTTCCCGAGTCAAAGCCATTCAAATCATTACTGTGTTCTGCCTGTGTATTGTTCGCCGCTATGTAAGTACCACCCCTGTTGTCTTTATTCCCGTTTCCTTTTCTGTGTTTCCAAGGTCTACATCCCACCTTATGGCACGTAAAGCATCGGTTCTCCATCAAGTATTTCTGACGCTGCCCATCGTTTTTACGTTCAAGGTTTCCAATCTCCATCGGCATAGGACCTGAGGCATTTCGATTGCCGTGAAATGAACCTCTGCCAGTGAAGAAACCTGCACCATAAAATGATCCGTCAACTTTGAGAGCAATGGTATTCGCAGCTTCAAACTTGGATGGGTTTCCTTTACGAACCTCCAACAGAATGTGGGGTTTGAGATCTTCACAGAACCGCGCCAATTTTTCCGACTCACTGATACCGGGAATATTGATAACCAAATTCCTGAACTCTGAGAGGAACGCAGCCACACTCGTTTTCTGGCGGATCTTGGTAAGTTTGTCCGGAGCTCGAATGAAACTCTCCTGGGGGACAAACTCTGCCTCAACCAGGAGTTTGAAAGCTTCCCATGTAGGAGGAACAGCATTCTCGGACACAACTGTATACCACCAGTTTGCGGCGGTTCCGATCATGAATGTCGAATTAAAGTCGATAGCATTCTGAGCACTGATGACTTCTTCATGGCCCACCTGAATAACTCTCAGGTATTTTTCAACTGAATGCAACCATGACCGAACTGTTAACGCATCTCGAGTCCCATCGAACAACAAAGGCTTATTTGGTTTGTAGAAAGACATGTTCAACAAACCTCTCACTTAAAGCCTTAATATAACACCTAAACTTGAATACAAGCACTTGAAGTTGAAATCTGCAAGGGATTCGTCCTGGACGACGGGTTGGCTCCCTAAACGCGAAGAGAGTGACTCACCAGCAGCTTTAATCACACCTACACTCCGCTGTGACTCAGCAATCCGTTCGGGATATCCCCACCAGTCCACTATGTAGACCGTGACCGGTGTCCTTACCCTATAGGAAAGCTTCTCAAGCCGACTCTAAGCTAGCGAATAACCAAAAAATACTCTTTCTGAGCACGTACCCCTTAGTCCAAGTCCAGTCCAAGTCAACCCTATGAAGCGTTACCTGAACCCGTGACCCAGTCGGTGCACCTAGCTAACAGCCAACGAGTGCAATAGGATTGTATAGGAATACTGTGAGGGGTGTTGAAAAAGTGATAGAATGCATGCGATCCCATGGTTTTTAGTTGCCACCTGGACACGTGTACACCTGTAGCAAAAAATTGCGAGCTGCACCCTTCTTCTGTGTGCACACCTATGACACGTGTAAAATGGCCCAAACCGAAAGTTGCCTGGGACGAAAGCCCATTTTCGCCCCACTCAAAATCACGGCGCATTTTGCCATTTTTGAAACCACTCGGTATTCTGCCCTCTGATTGGCTGCTAGATACGCCTCCATACCCGTCATATCGCTACAAGTGGCGATAAAGCTGATCATTGTGGAGCATTCTGACACTTGGCATGTTATGGTTGGTTGATGGTTTGTCTCTCTTCTAGGCTCAGAATACTGTACACAGGGTGGCATACGTGTACTGTCTCCTCTCTGTCGTACGTGTACAGTATTATAGGTGTCGTGCGTGTACAAGTAAACAGTGGTTTCTATATTTATCCTATAGTTGCCTGGACTGGCTGCATACGGCTTACACTATACTCATTATACTGGCTGCGTACAAATCACTCTTGCACAAGTATGCATCCAAAGTATGTTGATGCAGCCACGTTGCTTCTACAGTATTGCACGTATGGCACGTAAGGCTTAATTCACGCTGAATGGCCTGCATGAGATTTACGTACTGTTACGTAGCAAAGTGAGACAAGCCCGCCGAAAATTGTTTTCTACTCTCATGATATATTGAGTTCCCGCCTTTGGGTTTTTGTTACAGGGCGAGAGATTACAGCTGCATAGGCGGGGTACGTAAGGCATAATTCACGGGTTGACTGTTATATTATATGTTTACGTAACAGAACGTGCATGGCTAGCATGAACGTAATGTTACTCACGTTTTGAATATTGGTAATTATGAATTTCCCGCGCATGCAAATGAGGGATTCTGAGGCATCTTGGCTTGGCTAAGCTATAGTATCAACAAAGATAGCACTGCAAATGTAGATTTTGCTACTTTCATTTTTGCTTTCGCAAAGCCGAAGTGGGTACCGGCAAACAGTATATAGTTGTAGTCTAATAGCTCATCCAAGTAAAGAAGAGGTACAGACTTGCTTTTGATTTCAACACCAACCTCACCCTTGCCGTTCTATCTCCTTTCTGTTTCCTTTCTCCACCTGCACTCCTTCCCTACATTCCTTTTCATTCTCTCTCCTCATCCCTCACCATCCCTGTTTATTCTATCAAGGGGACCCTCAAATGGGGACTTGGTCAGAAGTACGGCTTCACTAAGGCAACTTAGCTAAGCCTAACTGTCCAGTCTAAGTATTCTGAAAATGGTCACGCAGCTTCGTGAGGCCTGCACGCTACCTGAACAGATTAACCTAGAGAACACAGACTAGGCTGCACCCCCAAGTTCCCAGTTACCTAGTTCTCCAATTAGTAACCGCGACCTGCGTAGAACAATGGGGTTTAGAGTACCTGGCACTCCAGCCCGCAGATACTCTCCTGTACTTGGCACTCCAGCCCACAAGTGCAGTATATGATATTGCTTACAGTGAACCTGTCAGCAAAATTTTTCCAAAAAACAACAACCCAAAAAAAATACATGTATAAGAAAACTTTGAACTAGAGCAAAACGAGAAGCGAAAAAGCAGCAAGACCGGCGAAAGCGATGCTACCAGTGAAACAAAGAGGGACGCAGCCGGGGTGCTGCTAAAGAAGCTGTAGAGGCGATGGTAATGGGTTTCAGAAATTTGGGGGCAAAGGGTGTATGCAGTGTACCTGGATTCCCACAAGAATCCAGATGAGCCCCCCTTTTATAGACAGTACGGTAACTCTACTCTAGAAATTCTATACTCTGTTAGCTCAGTAGAACTTACTAGAAAGTAGAGGTGTAACTATACAATTGTACTATCTAGAATATGACTACATACATAAAAACGATGACGTGGGGCTCCAAGTCAAATAAAAACATTGAGGGAAAATCAAAAGTCTAAAATCATTCAAGACGATAAAGTTTCCCTGTTACACCACTGTGTAATAGAGAACTGGAATAGCGACAGCGAACATGTCTCTATTACACAGTGGTGTAACAGAGACATTATTACAAGCACCCACAACTCACCCCGTAACATGGAGGGACAAGCCCCATGCCACGGTTGTGGTGCCCCCCCCCTATGGCATTTACGGATCAATGAAACGATGACCGTCGCCGTGTACTCTGGAGGGGCGTGTGCTCTTGTGCCCTATACAGGTCGGGATAGTCTCCGCTGTAGATCGGGCTCGGTCGCCTCGTTGTACATGTGGGTTTGTGTGTTTGTGTCTTGCTGGATTACTCTCATACCACCACACACCCCACATTAAGTACTACTCCAGTACGCTCCTGCAAACTGCAATTCGAACAACAAAATGCATTCAGCAGACAGATTCTAACCTCTCCACTACATTCCAATGGCATCGGCTCCAAATAATCAACAGAAATATACTCTGGGGACTGCTTCATGTCACTCGTCAATACCAATGTTCAGTGCAACGGAACCACATGGCTGCAGTATGCCTTTCTAATTCCCACTGTCGGCCATGCCACCACCGCCACCATTCACACTGTCGGCATTCGCACCACGTGTACCCTGCCGTTTGAAAACTCTCCCCAATGATACCTTGTCGCCGCAAGTGACTGACGTTACAGGACCTGCCGTTCCTTGAGCGCACTGACCCCGAAACCGGAATCTCGGTTCTTGTACGCCCGTTTTCAATTACTTTGCCCCCTCCTCATCATAAGCTACTTTCCCGTGCAAGTGCCGCAATTTGTTCCTACTGTCTTTCCTGTCCATTCTCTGCAGTCCCAGACCACGGCGCTCTCTCCCCGTTTTCAATGTTTTCAATGATTGGTTCAGTGGAAGAGGTATTCACTCCATGCCGTACTGCACTTTCGCATGGCCGTTGCGAGCCACTGTTGTGAATGAATCTGATCAGCCAAACACCAGATCAGGCACCCCGCTTGCAGCTCTACGTAGTGTTCAATAGTTTAAACAAACACGCCTTCCCCCTTTACAAACAAACCCGTTACAGTCCCACCTTTTCCCTCGCACCAAACCAACACCATTTACCCGCAAACCCGTTTCACCGCTCAGGAATCAGTCGCTTGCGCCCACTAGCACTGAGCCAGTCCAGCCATTCCCCACTTTCGTATGGGGCTCACAGTCCTTTGTTTGCACAATCCCCAGAGCACAAGGTACTGCGAAGCCACATGAAAAAGTCGGGGAACACGCGGGGGTTCATCCTCTGTAGCAGATATGCTTCAAGAATAGAACCGTTCCACACCCCTCATCAGTACAGCACCCGAGTCACCGTCCTAAGGAAGGATTTGATAGCTTCTCTCTCTTGAAAACACACACAGCGCGAAACGGGGATAAGCTTTCGGTATTTTACTGTTGCCAGATATACTCGATCTATCCCAAAGCTTTGCAGACAGCCACATCCGATCGATAAAGGTATGCCGACACAGTAATGGCGGAGCAAGTACCCTCCCTAAAAGGCCACCATAAGGTCCCCATTTACCGTCTCTCCGATCCTGTCCCGGTGGCCTCCCCAGAATGCGTCACCATTTGCAATCCTTGCTTGAGCACACGCGCAAAACTTTCCCCACACCAAAGCAGAACTCTTGCTGCCGCATTGCGAGGCTCGCCCGAGAAACCCTGCGGTTGGCCATCCACACCCACCGCGCCCCTCTTTATTTGTCCCGCCGCCGTCTACTGTCTACTGCAACAACAGGTCCATTTAAGCATATCGCACACGGCACGCCCGGGCATCCCTCCAGGCTACACTATGTGCCCATTTAAGTGGAAACCCACACCTGAAAGGCCCCGCCATGCCGCGCTGTCCTGAGATTCCCACACCCTCGGCTCAAACCCGACGCTGACCCCGATCGCGAGTTTCACCCTCCCAATCCCGTTTCACCCACTCCCCTTACACCCCTACTGCCCCCTCTGTTACCCATATCGTCTCACTGCCGCACCTATTACGCACACTCACCCTATTCCGCCCATCCTCCCCCCCAATCCATCCTATATTCAAGCACCCTCCCCACTGGCCTGGAGCCGGCGTTTTAGGGAAAATGAAGAGGTACTACAGGCCACCCTCTAGGATATTCCGCCCCACAACCGCCATATCTTTCAAATATTAAAGCGCCTCACATTCCCTCTCTCCACTCTCCCCACTCCTACTCCCTCTCACATTCCGGCACCCGTACCCACTCCAACTGTTGATAAATGTGTAACATCGCTATCCATATTTAATTTGTGATGGGATGTTTTGAATTTGCCAAGGTGGTACATGACGAGGTAATGATCTGACAAGATGTTTACGTAGCTGAGTTGACAAAATGTTAATTGTGGCACAGGTTTACCGTTGGGTTGAGCTGTATTTTAACTTGTTCCTTGGTGCTTTTCTACTGCCGAAAACAGACTCACAAATGACGGATACAGCAGAATAAGGGACTCTGCGCACCCTGTTGCTATATCATCAGGTAGTGGTGGATTACCCTTAGGTTTTTAGTATAAACAGCTGTGCTCGACTGCCCTGGTAAAGGAACTTCGGGTTAGCATCGACAACGAAAAAGAACAGTGGCCACTACCGCCTTTCTCAACAGTAAACAATCAACAATCAACACCAACCCGTAACCACTACAACCCGTACCCACTCCCACCCGTACCCACTCTAACTCGGAGGCACACTACTACTGTCCCTCTCCCCCTCCCTTCCGTACTGCCCTTCGCCGTAGCTGGAGCACTGAAACAGAGAGGGACGCAGCCGGGGCGCTGCTAAAGAAACTGTAGAGGCGATGGTAATGGGTTTCAGAAATTTGGGGGCAAAGGGTGTATGCAGTGTACCTGGATTCCCACAAGAATCCAGATGAGCCCCCCCTTTTATAGACAGTACGGTAACTCTACTCTAGAAATTCTATACTCTGTTAGCTCAGTAGAAGTTACTAGAAAGTAGAGGTGTAACTATACAATTGTACTATCTAGAATATGACTACATACATAAAAACGATGACGTGGGGCTCCAAGTCAAATAAAAACATTGAGGGAAAATCAAAAGTCTAAAATCATTCAAGACGATAAAGTTTCCCTGTTACACCACTGTGTAATAGAGAACTGGAATAGCGACAGCGAACATGTCTCTATTACACAGTGGTGTAACAGAGACATTGTTACAAGCACCCACAACTCACCCCGTAACATGGAGGGACAAGCCCCATGCCACGGTTGTGGTGCCCCCCCCCTATGGCATTTACGGATCAATGAAACGATGACCGTCGCCGTGTACTCTGGAGGGGCGTGTGCTCTTGTGCCCTATACAGGTCGGGATAGTCTCCGCTGTAGATCGGGCTCGGTCGCCTCGTTGTACATGTGGGTTTGTGTGTTTGTGTCTTGCTGGATTACTCTCATACCACCACACACCCCACATTAAGTACTACTCCAGTACGCTCCTGCAAACTGCAATTCGAACAACAAAATGCATTCAGCAGACAGATTCTAACCTCTCCACTACATTCCAATGGCATCGGCTCCAAATAATCAACAGAAATATACTCTGGGGACTGCTTCATGTCACTCGTCAATACCAATGTTCAGTGCAACGGAACCACATGGCTGCAGTATGCCTTTCTAATTCCCACTGTCGGCCATGCCACCACCGCCACCATTCACACTGTCGGCATTCGCACCACGTGTACCCTGCCGTTTGAAAACTCTCCCCCAATGATACCTTGTCGCCGCAAGTGACTGACGTTACAGGACCTGCCGTTCCTTGAGCGCACTGACCCCGAAACCGGAATCTCGGTTCTTGTACGCCCGTTTTCAATTACTTTGCCCCCTCCTCATCATAAGCTACTTTCCCGTGCAAGTGCCGCAATTTGTTCCTACTGTCTTTCCTGTCCATTCTCTGCAGTCCCAGACCACGGCGCTCTCTCCCCGTTTTCAATGTTTTCAATGATTGGTTCAGTGGAAGAGGTATTCACTCCATGCCGTACTGCACTTTCGCATGGCCGTTGCGAGCCACTGTTGTGAATGAATCTGATCAGCCAAACACCAGATCAGGCACCCCGCTTGCAGCTCTACGTAGTGTTCAATAGTTTAAACAAACACGCCTTCCCCCTTTACAAACAAACCCGTTACAGTCCCACCTTTTCCCTCGCACCAAACCAACACCATTTACCCGCAAACCCGTTTCACCGCTCAGGAATCAGTCGCTTGCGCCCACTAGCACTGAGCCAGTCCAGCCATTCCCCACTTTCGTATGGGGCTCACAGTCCTTTGTTTGCACAATCCCCAGAGCACAAGGTACTGCGAAGCCACATGAAAAAGTCGGGGAACACGCGGGGGTTCATCCTCTGTAGCAGATATGCTTCAAGAATAGAACCGTTCCACACCCCTCATCAGTACAGCACCCGAGTCACCGTCCTAAGGAAGGATTTGATAGCTTCTCTCTCTTGAAAACACACACAGCGCGAAACGGGGATAAGCTTTCGGTATTTTACTGTTGCCAGATATACTCGATCTATCCCAAAGCTTTGCAGACAGCCACATCCGATCGATAAAGGTATGCCGACACAGTAATGGCGGAGCAAGTACCCTCCCTAAAAGGCCACCATAAGGTCCCCATTTACCGTCTCTCCGATCCTGTCCCGGTGGCCTCCCCAGAATGCGTCACCATTTGCAATCCTTGCTTGAGCACACGCGCAAAACTTTCCCCACACCAAAGCAGAACTCTTGCTGCCGCATTGCGAGGCTCGCCCGAGAAACCCTGCGGTTGGCCATCCACACCCACCGCGCCCCTCTTTATTTGTCCCGCCGCCGTCTACTGTCTACTGCAACAACAGGTCCATTTAAGCATATCGCACACGGCACGCCCGGGCATCCCTCCAGGCTACACTATGTGCCCATTTAAGTGGAAACCCACACCTGAAAGGCCCCGCCATGCCGCGCTGTCCTGAGATTCCCACACCCTCGGCTCAAACCCGACGCTGACCCCGATCGCGAGTTTCACCCTCCCAATCCCGTTTCACCCACTCCCCTTACACCCCTACTGCCCCCTCTGTTACCCATATCGTCTCACTGCCGCACCTATTACGCACACTCACCCTATTCCGCCCATCCTCCCCCCCCAATCCATCCTATATTCAAGCACCCTCCCCACTGGCCTGGAGCCGGCGTTTTAGGGAAAATGAAGAGGTACTACAGGCCACCCTCTAGGATATTCCGCCCCACAACCGCCATATCTTTCAAATATTAAAGCGCCTCACATTCCCTCTCTCCACTCTCCCCACTCCTACTCCCTCTCACATTCCGGCACCCGTACCCACTCCAACTGTTGATAAATGTGTAACATCGCTATCCATATTTAATTTGTGATGGGATGTTTTGAATTTGCCAAGGTGGTACATGACGAGGTAATGATCTGACAAGATGTTTACGTAGCTGAGTTGACAAAATGTTAATTGTGGCACAGGTTTACCGTTGGGTTGAGCTGTATTTTAACTTGTTCCTTGGTGCTTTTCTACTGCCGAAAACAGACTCACAAATGACGGATACAGCAGAATAAGGGACTCTGCGCACCCTGTTGCTATATCATCAGGTAGTGGTGGATTACCCTTAGGTTTTTAGTATAAACAGCTGTGCTCGACTGCCCTGGTAAAGGAACTTCGGGTTAGCATCGACAACGAAAAAGAACAGTGGCCACTACCGCCTTTCTCAACAGTAAACAATCAACAATCAACACCAACCCGTAACCACTACAACCCGTACCCACTCCCACCCGTACCCACTCTAACTCGGAGGCACACTACTACTGTCCCTCTCCCCCTCCCTTCCGTACTGCCCTTCGCCGTAGCTGGAGCACTGAAACAGAGAGGGACGCAGCCGGGGCGCTGCTAAAGAAACTGTAGAGGCGATGGTAATGGGTTTCAGAAATTTGGGGGCAAAGGGTGTATGCAGTGTACCTGGATTCCCACAAGAATCCAGATGAGCCCCCCTTTTATAGACAGTACGGTAACTCTACTCTAGAAATTCTATACTCTGTTAGCTCAGTAGAAGTTACTAGAAAGTAGAGGTGTAACTATACAATTGTACTATCTAGAATATGACTACATACATAAAAACGATGACGTGGGGCTCCAAGTCAAATAAAAACATTGAGGGAAAATCAAAAGTCTAAAATCATTCAAGACGATAAAGTTTCCCTGTTACACCACTGTGTAATAGAGAACTGGAATAGCGACAGCGAACATGTCTCTATTACACAGTGGTGTAACAGAGACATTGTTACAAGCACCCACAACTCACCCCGTAACATGGAGGGACAAGCCCCATGCCACGGTTGTGGTGCCCCCCCCTATGGCATTTACGGATCAATGAAACGATGACCGTCGCCGTGTACTCTGGAGGGGCGTGTGCTCTTGTGCCCTATACAGGTCGGGATAGTCTCCGCTGTAGATCGGGCTCGGTCGCCTCGTTGTACATGTGGGTTTGTGTGTTTGTGTCTTGCTGGATTACTCTCATACCACCACACACCCCACATTAAGTACTACTCCAGTACGCTCCTGCAAACTGCAATTCGAACAACAAAATGCATTCAGCAGACAGATTCTAACCTCTCCACTACATTCCAATGGCATCGGCTCCAAATAATCAACAGAAATATACTCTGGGGACTGCTTCATGTCACTCGTCAATACCAATGTTCAGTGCAACGGAACCACATGGCTGCAGTATGCCTTTCTAATTCCCACTGTCGGCCATGCCACCACCGCCACCATTCACACTGTCGGCATTCGCACCACGTGTACCCTGCCGTTTGAAAACTCTCCCCCAATGATACCTTGTCGCCGCAAGTGACTGACGTTACAGGACCTGCCGTTCCTTGAGCGCACTGACCCCGAAACCGGAATCTCGGTTCTTGTACGCCCGTTTTCAATTACTTTGCCCCCTCCTCATCATAAGCTACTTTCCCGTGCAAGTGCCGCAATTTGTTCCTACTGTCTTTCCTGTCCATTCTCTGCAGTCCCAGACCACGGCGCTCTCTCCCCGTTTTCAATGTTTTCAATGATTGGTTCAGTGGAAGAGGTATTCACTCCATGCCGTACTGCACTTTCGCATGGCCGTTGCGAGCCACTGTTGTGAATGAATCTGATCAGCCAAACACCAGATCAGGCACCCCGCTTGCAGCTCTACGTAGTGTTCAATAGTTTAAACAAACACGCCTTCCCCCTTTACAAACAAACCCGTTACAGTCCCACCTTTTCCCTCGCACCAAACCAACACCATTTACCCGCAAACCCGTTTCACCGCTCAGGAATCAGTCGCTTGCGCCCACTAGCACTGAGCCAGTCCAGCCATTCCCCACTTTCGTATGGGGCTCACAGTCCTTTGTTTGCACAATCCCCAGAGCACAAGGTACTGCGAAGCCACATGAAAAAGTCGGGGAACACGCGGGGGTTCATCCTCTGTAGCAGATATGCTTCAAGAATAGAACCGTTCCACACCCCTCATCAGTACAGCACCCGAGTCACCGTCCTAAGGAAGGATTTGATAGCTTCTCTCTCTTGAAAACACACACAGCGCGAAACGGGGATAAGCTTTCGGTATTTTACTGTTGCCAGATATACTCGATCTATCCCAAAGCTTTGCAGACAGCCACATCCGATCGATAAAGGTATGCCGACACAGTAATGGCGGAGCAAGTACCCTCCCTAAAAGGCCATCATAAGGTCCCCATTTACCGTCTCTCCGATCCTGTCCCGGTGGCCTCCCCAGAATGCGTCACCATTTGCAATCCTTGCTTGAGCACACGCGCAAAACTTTCCCCACACCAAAGCAGAACTCTTGCTGCCGCATTGCGAGGCTCGCCCGAGAAACCCTGCGGTTGGCCATCCACACCCACCGCGCCCCTCTTTATTTGTCCCGCCGCCGTCTACTGTCTACTGCAACAACAGGTCCATTTAAGCATATCGCACACGGCACGCCCGGGCATCCCTCCAGGCTACACTATGTGCCCATTTAAGTGGAAACCCACACCTGAAAGGCCCCGCCATGCCGCGCTGTCCTGAGATTCCGGTGCAAGGACCATGAATCTGTGCGAACGCCTCCCGCTGCTTCCGGTCGAAGCTGACGGCCAGAGCCGTAGATTGGTGGGGGAGAGAGGCCGCAGCAGATAAATAACCTTACAAGCGCTCGCACAGAAACGGTGCAAGTGGTAGGCCATCTGGGCGTCATCGAAGGACTGAAGACAGGAAAAGATGCGATCGACTGCAGCTTGACGGGTGTCGAATGCGGCGCTGACGAAGGAATCGGAACCAATGGGAGAGCCGAGAACGGTAAAGCCATCGGGCGTGGAGAAGGGGCAGGGAAGAGTGAGGGGAGAAGGATTATAGGAGAGGCCGTAGACGTGGGTTTGGTCATATTCAGTGCGAACCCGATGGCTTGTCCCTGACTCTGGAAGAATTGCAAAGCCCGGAGGGCCTGCGAGCGGGGACCGACCAAGTTCCCATCGTCTGCATACCAAGCGCTGAGCGGGGGCCGGAATTGCTCCTGGAACTTGAGAACGAGATGATGGACAGCGAGAGCGAAAAGTAGAGCCCCCAACGGATCCCCCTGTTGAGTGCCATCGGCGCTTAATATGGAGAATGAACCGAATGAGAGAAAAGAGGTATCCCATAGCAGTAGTGAACCCATCGCGCGATGCCAGGTGCAAAGTCCAGAACGGCATCAAGAATGCGTTGTCGAGAGATGCTATTGAAAGCATTGTGAGCATCGACTTGGATCAATACGTGGTCCTGGAACTTGGTGTTTTGCGTCAGGCGACGGACGGCGTGAACAACGGCCTCAGCCCCACTTTCAACGCCCACGCCAAGGTGGTGAGGCAAGAGATAGGAAGCTGCAGTCGAGGAAGCCTTGTGAGCGAGGAGGCGGGCAATAAGGCGGCGGAGGAGGAGATCAACAGCTATAGGGCGAAGTCCACCGTTGGGCTTGTGGAGGGCTGTGAGCCGGCCCCCGCAGAAGTAGGCCCGGCACGAGTCCGGTAGTTCGCCGTTGGAACACATGTTCACAAACTTGGTCAGAACATAAAGACAGTCACGGGCGGGATGCACTCTCCCCGCCGGTCGAAGCAACATACGGAGAAAGACCGGGGAAAGACCATCAGAGCCAAGGGCGGTGGACTGGTCTAGGCTATGGATGGCTCTACGAACATCCGAAACGGAACACTTGAAGGCAGGAGGAAGACGAGAGTTAGGAAGGGGCTGAACGGGGGACGCGGGCGTGGGATGAAGGGATTTGAGTCTGCAGAGATTGTCTTCCGAGGGCACAACAGGTGGGGTATCGTGCAGTTAGGCTGCTGTGGCGCAGGAAGGACTGCCCCGGTGCAGTATACGGCGGCTGCGCTGGAGCGTAGATGGGGAAGGAGAGGCGTCGGCATGAGTAGCAAGGGGGTATGAGGCCCCGAAGAGGGAGAGGGCTTCAATGAAGAGCTCATCCTAGAGACCGGAAGATGCGATACGAATGCGGTCAGCAAGATTGGAGCAGTTGTCAGAGCGGCTCGAGCGATGTAGGCGAGGATGATTGCGTCGAAATACGAGTTTGGGGAGGGCGACAAGTTCGAGAAGGGGACGATGACGATGGGCATCAGAAGGAGCAGCGATGACACGGCTCAGAGAGGCAAAATAGAGGTCGTAGGCCGCTGCTTGAACTGGGCGGGGATGTACGGAAGAACGGGTATCGAAGCCCTGAAAAGAGCAGGGAAAGTAAGGGCAGTAGGAGGGACAGAAGCAATTCTAGTGGTCATTTTCGGTCATTGATTCCGGAACTGGGACGTATTCAAGGACAGAGAACCGAGCGTCAGCCTGCGGGGGAACGGGGGAGCCAGGAGCAGAAGAGTTCGCAGGCCCAGGGCCGCGGCGTGCAACCAGGGTAAAACCGTCCGTATCGGTCACTTCTGGACAGGCGCGACGGCGCTTAGAGTGGACAGTGGGAACCGAAGGCGGTGCGAGGGAGGCATGTCCCGGACAAAGGTGGGATCGGCAGAAAGAGTCTGGTAAGCTGCGGATTCCATTTCGCGGAGGGATTCGGCAAAAGCAGGGTCCGGATACCACTGGCAGGACGGAGATTCAAGGCGTTCGATTTCCTGTCGAAGGCCAGGAAGGACGCCGCGGAGCTGGGCAGGAGACAGGTCTGAAGAGATGTCCATGATTTCTGAGAACAAGAGTTCGGGAGGGTCGTAGTTGTCCGGTGTCTTCGCCAAGTTTTGGAAGGCGGTAAAGGCGGCAGGCAAAGACGCCAAATCTCGCTCGGCAGCGACACCATGAAGACGTGAGGGGAAGAGGAGCGAGTAATGGAACAGGAGCCGGGAAAACCACCTTGTGTGATGGCTCTGCGGAAAGCAGATGGATTGTGTACAGGAAAGTCCGGAGGAGACGTAACGACAACAACTCGCTTGTTGTTGCCGCCAAAAAGCCCGCGAGTAGCACGGCGGATGCGGCCCGAAAACTGGGTGGAGATCCGAACAGCTGAAAGGTCACCATGTTGGGTGAGGCCTTGGCGACCCAGGAAATAGAGACGGCGGAGCGGTTTTGGGGCCGTAGGGGCATGGTCGCCGCGCGTAGGTAGGATTGGGCGGGAGGCAGAGGAGCCGGATTGGGAGATTGGTCCGATTCATTGGCAGGAGAAGTTGGTGGGGGAGGGGTCGCAAGAGAGGTCAGGATCTGCAGGACGGAACGAAACTGAGGGTTGTTTTGCAGAGAAAGGGCCAGAGCGGTCGCTACGGGAGAGTTCTGAACAGCAGAACAGAAGGCAGCTGTGGCTGCGGGGTTGGAGAGGTCGACGACTCCATCAAAGATGGAAACGCACTTGACCAGGTAATCCATCGACGCATGGTTGAGGGAAACAACGGTGTCGGCATGCCCAGAAGCAGGTCGGGAAGGCATGGTGGCAGAAACTGTGGAGTCGGGAGATCACGCGGAAAGGAAGGGAATAGCCAATAAAAAGATCACGATAGACCAAAAAATCAAGAAGTAGCCAATAAGATAGCGGTGCGGAAAAAGAATCTGGCGAACATCGGGAGAAGCAAAGAAGAAGAAAGGGAAAAAACCGGTGAAGAGGGAAGATGAGGGTGAAAGCACCGTCTTCGCGCGACAAAGCGCAACCGCAGCAGAACCGCGGGAGCGAGCGCGTACGTCGGACGTGGGAGGCCGTGGTGTAGGGGAATTGTGAGCTTAAGCGAAGAAATACAAACAAAGACAAGTCAGCTAAAGACTATTTACTTGACGAAATGTTCAGTAGCTTCCAAAGACGGACACTGAAAGCTACCGTCTATCTACAGTAGTTGAATTTCATTAGACATGGCTGCTACTGACACGAATTAAGTGGCTACGGTTCAGTTTGTTAGTTTTAGGTTATTTTTACTATACTGTATACTGTCAGTTAGTATACAACCGACAGTACAGCACGCCTGACTTGAACACATCAAGGCAGGAAACTCTACAGTATAAAGAGTTGATGGTGCTGCACTTCCCCGCACCATCACCAACAACATCATCAAACAACATCAAACACCCGAACCACACTCCTCACCCGCAGCAGTAAGCTGACCGAAAATACTTGAGGGAACACCGTAAGTGTCCCTCTCAACTAAGGCGCCAGAGAATCGCTTGAAGGGACGCATATTCGCGCCCCCCGCTCAAAAGCGGGGCGAAACAACATTCTGCAATTCAACTTTCGCCCTCTCCCCCGCTTGCAAATTTGACCTTTTTTGATTCCTCTCTGAACTAGTGTGCCGGTTCTGGTTGTGTTTTGGCTCGCTGGTTGTGTTGGAAGTTCTGCTTGGCTACTATTTTTTGGAACGTTTGCTACCTTGCTTTACTCGTTTGTGCCTTTTTGTTTTAAGCTCTAGCTTGCTTTGGTCACCTAGCTGTTCTGGGTATCACGCAGGGTATCTTATAACTAGTAAGTTATCCTACAATTTTATTGCAGGTAAACAAAAGGTATCTAACATACTGACCAGTGGATTCTCAGTGTCTACGCTGCGTGAGCTACGTGAACACTTGGAGGACGTCTTCGGTTCCAAGCTTGACTCTGACGAGGAACCGAACTCGGCCCCTGCTCTCATTGACCACGAGGCACTGAGCGCCGCGGAGGAAGTACCAGAAGAGACTCCTTTCTCTCCTGCAGCAACGCTCGGTGATAGTCGCCCCTCCACCCCACTCCGAATTCGCAAGCTCCCCGCCCTACCGCGACGCCTGCAGCTCCAAGCAGTAGTGCTTCTTGCTCTCGTCAGCTGAAACCTATAGAAGAAGGGCTTTCGCACCACATCTACCGCGTAGCCAACGACCGTATAAGAAAGAAGAATGAGACCAAGTCTGCTAAAGTCTCTTGCAAGCCGTGCGATCGCAAGTTTTCACCCTACTTGCAGTTCAACGTCCACAAGAAAGGAAAAGGTCACATTTACAAGGTTTAGAAGCTTGAAAATCCGAGGGTTTCCACTGCGAGTTGTGCAAGATCACCATCCACAACAGACCTGACGCTGATCTCCATAAACTCACACCGAAGCACCTCAAGAACGAGCGCATCGGCTTAGGACTTCGTTAAAGTAGTTAAAAGCCCCTCCCTTACATTCTAGAGAACCTTTCTCTTTATTCCTTACATTAAGTACCTCTTGCTTACCAACTCGGTACTTTGAAGGGAGCGTTCCAAGATGGTTACTCTTGGAATACATCCAGAAATGCCTTAACGCGTATAAACCGATTTCCCAGTCGCATTGTAATGTTAAAGCTGCCCTTTCTCTTTACATAAATGCCAACCCGCAGCCATCAAACGAGGATGCAATAATTGGCTTCCGCGAAGATCTCCCTGTGGAAATCCTTTACAGCACAGAGTTCCTTTCTGGTCCTGCCGTATTGTTCGGGCTTCTCCGCGACTATTTGCAACTAAAAGGATTGCAATACACACCGCATCAGGAAAATTCGCAAATTTCGTGGGGAATCCCATCCATGCTTTATCAGTTAGAAACGGATAAGAATGAAGCGTATGCCGTACTCACTACCGCGAAAAGGCATAATAAAGCCCCTTTAAACCCTCACAATAATGAAAAATCTCGCTTCATTGATGATTCGAAGGTCGCTCACAATCTTGCAACTCGTTTCAAATACACGGAAAAGTTTAGTGGTAAACTTGGTGAAGACATCAATGAGTACATATCTAACTACCTCGATGCCGCCGCTGATTACGAACTCCCTAATGACAAGAAGTTACAATACTTCCATAACGTTTTTGAAGGTGAACCGAAAATATTTTATCGTGAGCATATCTCTGGACAATGTGGAACATTTGCAACAGCAGTGTCTATAATGAGGGACCACTACAATAGCTCTACTCGTCAGAATCGCATTCGTAAACACTTGCAAAGCTTAAGATTATCCGCTATAATCGAAAGCAAGCGTTGTACTGTTCCCAAGGCTTTGGAAGAGCTGAGGGAGAAAATCAATAAATTTGCTCCTCAGGGTCCCCCGAAGCACAGATCTGAGGAAGATAAAGTCGAATACCTCTATAAAGCCGTCATTGGTGCACCCTGGGCTAAAGCATCGATTGCGAATGCCTTATCGCCAAAACCCCAGTGGGGTTTTCAACAGCTATATACTTCCCTGGATTCCAGTTGGATGATAAATCAGGAAGAAATAGAAGGAAATCAGAGGGATGCAAAAACTTCTTTTCGTTCAGGGCCTTCATTAAGACCGAACGCGCCTCCCACTATTCCAAATATTCCTGGTCTTTACTTCAACCATGGAACATACGGTAAACCCCGTAAACCAGGATCGCGATCATCCGCTCCCGCTTCTTATTTAAGCCGTCATGAACAAGCCAGACGTTCGAATGGCTACTGTAAAAATACCCCCGGCAAGAAAGGTGTTGACCGCGTCGGCAATGTTCGTCGTTGTAACAATTGTGGAGACAAAAACCATTTTATTCGAGACCGTACAATGCTACGTAACGTCACGAATAACGTCCGTCATACCTTAGGAAGGAATCCTGACCGTGCTAAGCAAATCCTCTTCGAACTATTTCAACAAGTCGAGGATGCTATGTTTAGTGACGATGAAGATGTTCAGGACCCGCTCAACGACACCGAGGAGAAAACCGAATGCTCCCAAGAAGTTGAGGAGAGTAATTCCCTAACTGAAAATTAAATCCCCGGTACTGCTCAAAATTTTCACAATGACATAATGGAGCTCAAACCTGAAAGCTTCGATGAAAACTTTGATGCTACGGATTTTCTGTAAGGAACAGCAAATTACCCTCCCGCGTGAAAATATTTTCATTCGGTACTGCTCTCCAAAAAAAAAGTCTCCATCTACTGTCGATAGAAGGTCAAATTTCAGTCGACGCACCCGCTTTAGTGGTAAAAGGGTACAGCATTACACTGTTTTCATGACCGATGTGGAGACGATTTCCTTCAAAGTTAAATCAAGCCTGAATGGACAAAATGAATGGCAAGGCGCATGCATTGACTCTGGTGCACAGAGAACAGTGATTGGTCTTCAACAAGCCCGTGCTTATTGCCGGATCATTGGAGCTAAGTTCAAAATGAGGAAAAGCAGGAACTTATACAGGTTCGGACAAAGCATCCAGCGCGCTATCGGCTCGATCAACATTGAAGTCCGTCTACCTACATCCCCTCTATCAATGGAGGTTAATGTCGTCAACTCAGACATACCATTCCTATTTGGACTTGACACACTTGACAAGTTGCAGATATATTTCAACAATGTTGAGAAGACACTTTGTAATCCAGTTCGTAAATGGAAAATGCCTGTAGTCCGCAAACACGGTCACGCTTATCTCATATGGAATTAAAATTTCATCCATTTTACCCATAGAGAGCTGACAAAACTTCATCGAGGAATCCATCACCCGTATACCGATAAGTTACTGAGCCTTCTCAAAAGAGCTCGACCCGAGGATTGTGATGCCAATACGAGAAAAATCCAAGAGAAGATTTCGCGACAATGCGACACATGTCAGCGTCTTGGTCCTACTCCTGTTCGGTTTAAGGTATCTATGCAAGATACAGATGAACTAGTTTTCGGAGAAGAACTTTCTCTCGATTTGATATTTCTCAACAATCATCCAGTTCTTCATGTCATCGACTCAGCAACTCATTTCTCTAGCTCCGTTTTCCTCGATCAAAACTCAGGATACAATCAGAGTGTTGAAGGAATCTGGCTAACATTTCTAGAGGCTTGCTGTCTAAAATACAACGGCTATCCCAACCAGATTCGTACAGATTCAGGATCAGTCTTTACCTCTCCCCGATGGAAAGATATCTTGAATGGATGCGGTATCAAGCTTTGAATCTCTGGTGTTGAAGCTCATAAGTCTCTCGGTATAGGGGAAAGACTTCATGCTCCGCTATGTCGTATCTATAAAAACGTACATCGGACATACCCCCATATCAAAGCAATGAATGACACCATCGGCGAGAATGGTTTAGTTCCTTCGTTTCTGGTATTCTGAATACAACCTAGATTACCAATTCTAAACTCTAGGCTACCACAGCAAAGTGAACGCATGAAAATTATTGCTGATGCCATGACGGAAATGAACACTGTCGTTACTGAAAGACGTATCGCAACTGCGTTAAGTAGCAACGTCCCTTCTGCCGCAGACAGAGTTTACTACCCCGGTGACGAAGTTCTCATCTTCAGAGAGAAAGAGAGGGAATGGGTAGGTCCCTATACGTTTGTCGATTTCCATGACAAAATGATTCATGTTCAAAGGGGAAATTCGCCGATCCAAATTTCAATACCCAACAAGCGAAACTGTACTTCCGTGAACTTAGAGAAGAAGCTATTGATCCTTCGGAATTCTGCCCGTCCTCTGAATTCTATCAAGCTATGTTGAAACCATTCCGTTCCAGAAACAGTCCCCCTAGTCCTCTCTTCTCTGCTCACCTCACAGAAATTATTCATCCCAAAGATCCCCGCGCAGCGGAATTCAGTACAGCTAAGCGAAAAGAAATAATGGGACTGATTGAACGTGGCACACGGAAAGTAGTATGCAAGGATGAGGTACCCGTTAACGCAAATGTTCTAGGTGGAAGATTTGTACTGGCTATCAAAGATTCTGGCACAAACCGTGAATTTATGGCATCAGCCGACGCCTTCGATATGTCTTGTGCTTTGAAACATGATCTACAGAAGATATTGTTACGTCCTGTCCCAATTATCATGTTTACAGACTGCTTGTCACTTTTTGATGATTTTACTAGGGCTACTACAACTACAGAGAAGCGACTTATGATAGATATTGCTACAGTTAAGAATTCTTTCAAGTCGAAAGAGCTTCAGAACATCAACTTTATTCGCTCTGAGTTTAATCCCGCTGGCGCCCTCACTAAGTTCAAAAGTGACTCTATTCTACACCGAATCATTAGAGATGGACGCATAAGGCACCCAGTCGAACAATGGATTGACAGAGAAAACTGAATTCGTTTCGATCTGAAACGAACAGAAGAAGGTGGGAATGTTAGAATTAGAAACGTACAGTTGCTTCCAAAGACGGACACTGAAAGCTACCGTCTATCTACAGTAGTTGAATTTCATTAGACATGGCTGCTACTGACACGAATTAAGTGGCTACGGTTCAGTTTGTTAGTTTTAGGTTATTTTTACTATACTGTATACTGTCAGTTAGTATACAACCGACAGTACAGCACGCCTGACTTGAACACATCAAGGCAGGAAACTCTACAGTATTCCGCCGCCTTGCTTCCTTCGCTGCTTCCCGTCGCGGTTCCTCCCCTCAACAGGAGCTCCGCGACTTCGTTACCCGTTTTGCATTTAGTCTCCAAATAATGCAGGCGCGACAAGTTTCTACCCGCCGCCCGCATCCGTAGTTAATTTATAAATACCCTCCGCACGCCTCTGTGCGACATTGTATGACAAATAAAGATCTACCACCAATCACAGTATAAAGAGTTGATGGTGCTGCACTTCCCCGCACCATCACCAACAACATCATCAAACAACATCAAACACCCGAACCACACTCCTCACCCGCAGCAGTAAGCTGACCGAAAATACTTGAGGGAACACCGTAAGTGTCCCCCTCAACTAAGGCGCCAGAGAAGCGCTTGAAGGGACGCATATTCGTGCAAGGGACGCATATTCGTGCCCCCCCCCGCTCAGCAGCGGGGCGAAACAACAATTTACTGTGGTAGATATGTGGGTTGATATCTCGGTTCTTGTACGCCCGTTTTCAATTACTTTGCTCCCTCCTCATCATAAGCTACTTTCCCGTGCAAGTGCCGCGATTTGTTCCTACTGTCTTTCCTGTCCATTCTCTGCAGTCCCAGACCACGGCGCTCTCTCCCCGTCTTCAATGTTTTCAATGATTGGTTCAGTGGAAGAGGTATTCACTCCATGCCGTACTGCACTTCCGCATGGCCGTTGCGAGCCACTGTTGTGGATGAATCTGATCAGCCAAACACCGGACCAGGCACCCCGCTTGCAGCTCTACGTAGTGTTCAATAGTTTAAACAAACACGCCTTCCCCCTTGAAACAAACACGCCTTCCCCCTTTACAAACAAACCCGTTACAGTCCCACCTTTTCCCTCGCACCAAAGCTGGATGCCATGAAATGCTGGATATCTACGGGGACCACTTGCTACATTGTCGCTTTGGCTGCGAGCGGAATACTCGCCATTAGAACCAGGTGACTTTACTGGGGAACGACCTTGCAAGAGCCGCCCGACGTCCATTCATCGAACCTCGTCTACACTACCAAAACAGGACGAGGCCGGATATCAGGGCGATGGGAGCCGCCGGTGGTACGGATTACTTCGACGTAACCTTTGTCAACCCGCTCGCTCCCTCCCACGCAAGAGCCAGGGCTTTCAACCCACTCACAAGCCTCAACGCAGCTCACGCAGAGAAGCAGCGGAAATACCAAGGGTTCCTTGCTGAGCTGCCTGGGAGAAACAGGCTGGTTCCTGTCCCCATCTCAACGCTTGGAGGTTGGCATCCGGCGGCGTTCTCCGTCGTCAAGGAACTCACGAGAACCGTTGCCACCCGCGCAATGGAACGGTTTTCGAAGGTTAGAGCCATTCTTTTACAGCGGCACTCCGCTTTGACAGTAACCTCCAATGCCGCTTGCTTGCTGGCTGGCCTCCCTTCCACCTTCTGGTATATTGGAGTGCCATACACAGCTTTCGACGCATCGTACGGTTTCGCAATTGGCTTGAAAATGATACGATATCTACGCTCCAGTACAAATTTACTGGATACCAACCCACATATCTACCACAGTAAATTAACCCCCCGCTTTCATTCCTTTACATATCGGCCATGCCCGGAGTACGGCGACAGGTTCTCAACCCCTCCTCGGTACACTCCGCTCTTACCCACGCAGCTTCGCTCCACTCCTCGAGCACCATCTGCATCTCGTGTACCGAACGAGGTTACACCCCCTGCGGCAGCTCCAACCTCAACCAATCCACTCGAACCACAGCCCATCCCGGATGCCACTCCTCCTCCGCCTTTGCCCACCACCGCTCCTCCTCCGCCTGTGCCCACCACCTCTCCCTCCTTGAACGGCCCTAGGAGACAACCGCTTCCCCCCTTGCACACAATCTGCACTACTCACGTCCCGCTAGCGCAACACATACCGCGACGTGAACGTCAGCGGATTTCAAGGGAGCTAGCTCTTGTCCTTGGACAATGCGCGGACGCACCACATGGTTCTCCTCAAGCTGTGGAGGCATTCACCAAGTTGTTCCTATTCCTGTCCGCGATCCTTGCCAATCCCAAGCCCTCCACCCTCCCAACCCTCGTTCCGGGCACAGCATCAAATTCCCGTATTTTTGCTGAACGCATTCAACTGTGGCGTGATGGGCAGTATGAAACTTTGATGCAAAGGGCAAACGCCTTGGCAACGTCCCGCCCGTTGCATAAGGCAACTGAAGAGGAACAAGCGGAGATCAACAAACGGCGCGCCCTGAGGCTTGCAAAGGAGGGCGCTTACGGCAAGGCAGCGCGAGCGCTGGGATCTTCAGGGATCGCATGCCCCTCCGCAGAGGTGGTTTCCATTCTTCGGGAGAAACACCCACAGCGCTCTCCGACTACGGAGTCGTACCAACCCGCTTCCCCTGACTCGTTGCCGGCTTGCCCCCACTTAACGCCAGAACTTGTTCTCCGGTGCGTTCGGGGCTTTCCAAGGGGTAGCGCCGCAGGGGGATCCGGACTCCGCCCAAACCACCTTGTTGAGCTTTTACAGGTCCCACCAGTTGTCAATGGTGGACGAAGCTTGCTAGCTGCTCTAACTAGTGTGGTCAACTTGCTAGCCAACGGGAAGGCCCCTGCGGCTATATCGGCATGGATCGCAGGTGCGCCGCTTGCGGCACTCCTAAAACCAGACGGCGGAATCAGGCCGATCGCCGTGGGCGAGACCTTACGTCGCCTGGTGGGAAGATGTTTGCTGACTCACATTTCCGAGAAGGCTTCCCAATACTTTCGGCCACTAGAGTTGGGATTAGCAACGTCAGGAGGATCTGAGGCAGTTGTTCACGCTGTACGGCGACTTTATGAGGAGCATGGCGAATCGGCAGAGTATGCACTGTTAACCGTTGACCTTCAAAACGCATTCAACCTGGTCAGCCGAAGTGCGTTTTAGAAGGAGGTCGAGCAGAGGTTCCCAGAGCTCTTACCTTGGATCAATTACACGTACGCGGTAAACCCGGGTCATCTGTGGTGTGGGGATGATACGCTCCGGAGCGTGGTAGGCGTGCAGCAAGGGGATCCCCTGGGTCCACTTTTATTCTCCCTTGTGCTGCAATAAGTAACGCGGGAACTGAAAACCCGCCTGGAAAATGTGGGCGACGCCACAGGCAGGCCTTCTGCACTCCTGCAGCTGTGGTACTTGGACGATGGGTACATAGTGGGCACCCACGAAGCCATTCGAACGGCACTAGAGTTCCTCTCTTCCGTGGAGGTGCGCGCTTTGGGTTTGCACCTCCGCATGGATAAGTGTGCCGTCTGGTGGCCAACCGCTCCCCCCCGTCTGTTCAGCAGTCCTTCCCAGCCGACCTTCGGCAGGACTATAGTGAAGGGACACAAGTGCTCCGCGCCCCAATCGGATCGGACCTATTCGTGGAGCGGGAGTTCTTAAAGCATGTCGCTTCGCTGAAGCCTCTCCTCAACAGTTTGGTAACCCTGGAGGATACTCAAGTAGCTCTTCATCTACTACGGACCTGCTTTGGCGTATGTCGCATTAACTACCTCCTAAGTGTAGTTCCCCCTCATTCTACTGCTAAAGGGGCTGGGGAATTCGATTCCGCTGTTGAGGCTACACTGCAGGAGTTGATGGGCGGGGTTCTGGACAGCAATACTTTTCGGGAATTGCAACTCCCTGTGGCGCCCTTGGGCCCCCTCAAGCCAAATTTTGGCATTGGGCTTCGCTCTGCGAAGCTCAGTGCGGCGGCTGCGTTCCTTTCCTCCGTGTCCCTCACGCGTGCCCTTTGCTCTACCCTTCTGGCTGTGCTACCGAACACTGCTCTTCATTCATACAAATCCGCAGTTCGGGCGCACGACGACTGGAAGACTCAAGTGGCACCCGAGAAGGTGGTCCATTTCACGGCTATCGACTCAGTGCAGAAGTTTGGGCAGGGGCAACTCGTCCGCCCAGTTGAGGAAAAGGCCTTTGATGACATGCCGAAGGGAGATGAGAGGACTGTTGCATTCCGAGCCTCGTTGTCATTGGAGGGTTGCAAGGACTGGCTGTCATGCCAACCGGCTCCGGGGTTGGGTACCTACATCCCGGACCGCAATTGCAAGACGTGGTTGCAGTTCTATTGCAGGGTGCCACTGTTTCCTCCAGCTTCGAAATGCCACAAAGGGGTATGCACGACCCTCATGGATCAGTATGGTGACCACGCGCTGTGCTGTGCCTATGGATCCACACGCGGGTGGCGGCATGACTCCCAGACACGTTTGTTTGCTGCAGATCTCTCCAAAGCTGCCCGACACCCTGTCCTCGAGCCGCCACAACCCGGCCATGCAGTTCGCCCGGACATCAAGGCGCTTGGAGAGAACGGGGGCACGGACTATTATGACGTAACCGTTATCCATCCCCTGACCCCCGCCCGCCTTCCCTCCCTGGCGCGATGCCCACTCAAGCCCCTTAACCATGCTCGCCTGGGCAAGGACACTCGCTTTGCCGAGTTAATACGTTCCAAGGGTCCTGGGCATTGCTTCATTGCGCTTCCACTCTCCACGTTGGGGGGCTGGCACCCTTCCGCTCGGGACTTCGCCAACCGGGTTGCGACTGGTATTGCCGCACGGGCAGCCATTCCGATTGCTGATGCGCAGCGAACATTGTTCGCTCGTCACGCGGCGAGACTCGTCCAGAATAACGCCAGTTGTTTGTTGGAAGGAGTTTTGAGCGACACTTAGGCCGCAACTTGAAATTGTGTTTACAGTGTATTCCAGAGAACCTCCGTTCTGAGGGTATGTACAGTAAGTGATTACCATTTTTACAGTAGTCCTAGTCTGCGATTGCTCTTAGCAGGAAAATTACGTATACCAACCCATTCAAGTAAACCCCCCGCTTTCATTTACCCGCAAACCCGTTTCACCGCTCAGGAATCAGTCGCTTGCGCCCACTAGCACTGAGCCAGTCCAGCCATTCCCCGCTTTCGTATGGGGCTCACAGTCCCTTGTTTGCTCAATCCCCAGAGCACAAGGTAGTGCGAAGCCACATGAAAAAGTCGGGGAACACGCGGGGGTTATTTCGGCCCTGACGGATTTTTGGGGCGATCTGGGTCCATAAATGCAAAATAATTAAGACAGGTAGATCCAAATAATAAATAGTTACAACTTGAATAAATAAATAAATGCCGCGATTAGACTTAGAATGAATAATGAATCGAAAACCAAATTTAATGATAGATGATCAAGGGGAATATTTCGATGGCCCGACGATGTAAAAAATATTTCTAACAACCTATATTACTTATACTCTACACCAGGGTGAACCTGCTACAAATATCAGGTGAGCCGTCCAATAATTTTGGTAGACACAATTCAGGCTCAGCAATAATTACTGCAGTTTTTTCCAGGTAAGCAATCATCCAGATAATAATTTGTTGGTAGCATGAATGCAATAATTATAGCCTGTATAATATAAAAACACAGCTGTAGGACATGAAAATTATTTCATACTGAATTCAGGATAAAATAGCGCCAGTGTAAGCATATAAAATTATTCCTTGATGATTCACAATAAATATAAATTGTGGGCCTTAATAAAAAATATTGTTCCGCAATTCAACATCACTGTAGGACACCGGGATAGAGATTAAAATATTTGTTCAATTTTCACACTACTTCGCTTTTGAAATACTTAACTAAATTTGTCCTGTTAACTGAGATGAATCTCGAGATAAAATATTACTCATATCCATAGGTATAGATCCATCAAATAAAAGGAGGTTGAGCATGTCAGATACAGTACTGTCCGTTTTTGTGAGCGGGTCAGTGGGATAAATTGAACCAGGTATCTATAGTATTTTCTTGATTTTGTTCGTTTCGAAATTATATCGAATTAATTGAACATCCGCTCTAATAGATTTGTCTTCAGGTAGACGAAAAGTAGATAGAGATCCGAATAGATCTTTTGAATCAACAGCAACATGAAGAGGAATATTGATACTGAGAATTTTACTGTATGCTGCTGCAATATTTTATCCTTCCTCGATAGCTTCACCAGCAGCCAATATTTCACCAAATGCAATAGATTTAACAGGACGCCTCGATAGATGTGAATGCTAATAAATTGTATGAAATATTGAATTACAATTTAAGGAGCCAATTAGCAACCCACCAATACATCCAAGTTGCGCATTTGTCGATCCGGCTGGTTTTCCTGCATCAGAAAAAACAACAACTGATAACTTGAAATTTCCAGAAACTTCCGGGCGCGAATACGTGCTTGTAGAACCAAAAGATTTTAAATTCCGAAGCATAGAAGATTGGATAGATATATCACGAACCAATGGATTTGACCTTTTCTGTTGTAAATAACTTACTGTAAAAGCAGACACGGAGATGCAACCATACCCAAATAGACAATTGAACCATTTAACGAATTAAAAGCGAAGTTTTCAAATGAGTTCATTTCTTCATCAGGTTGTTTTCGACGATTTCTTGATATTAAATGGGGTTGCAGTCCATTTAGCTTTTCATCAGCTGAGACATTAATTTTATAGTCATCAAACTGCATGATTTTAACTCCATTGAAATTAAAAGATCCAGGACTTTGTACGATTTTACCAAGCTTATATACCTTTCCAAGATCCTGAATAAATTGCTTTTTAATTTTTTCTGGTCCTGTAATAAGTATATCATCGATCAATTTGACGACAAACAGAATGAATGATCCTTTTAAACTCATAAAAAATAATTAGGGTATATAAACAACTGATTTCAATCCGAGGTCAAAGAATGTATTATCCGAGTGTATTTGCCATTTTGCATTTGCGTTGACTAAACCATATGAAGCAGATAGTAAAAAAAAATAGAAGGATTTTTCAGAGCATTCCCGAGGAGGTCTCACATAAACATCTCGTAATGCTGATCCAGATTGTAAAAATGCAGACTTCACATTCACCTTCGATAAATTCCATTTTAAAATTGTAGCAATTGATAAGAGAATTCTAATTGCCATCGGGGAACAAGATTCCCAATCAGTTCTCAAATTATTTTTCTCCTTGTCCTCATTTCCATGCGGAGCAATTCGAGCCTTGCAATAATATTTTACATCATCCAAAATTTTTATTTTGTATAAAACGTGACTGGATATTACATTCGATTCCGGAGGAATTTTTGAAACATGAATTTTTGAACAGGTAGTGAGAAAATTATTTTCTTCCGTATTGTATGCATTTGAAATAATATGAGATGGAAGTCTAGATGCTTGATGAAGTAAAATTCTTTAGATCCAAACCTTTTATGATAAAAACTTAGATCTTTTTGTTCAGATGATTTCAATTCCGTTCCAGGTAACAACTCAATTTCATGCGCATAAATTCCACCATTTTCATCAAAAGGGATATGAATTAAATTTTCAGGGTGTAGAGAACTAAGTTCAGATTCAATTGGAACATGTTCGAGAGATAATATGTTTTTAGATTCTGATAAATTTCCATCACTTTCTGATTTATTATATTTTTCGACACCAGTATTCATATTTTGGTTGAAATTTCCATCATCAGAATGATCGTCAAAATTGTTTTCGCCTACATTCTTCACTTCGGTAATATTTGTTTCATCAGAAATATCTTCCACAGAATATTCAATAGACTGATTCAATAAATCATTTGCCTTTTGAATTTGGTATGATAGTTTATTAGACGAAACGGAATGTCGGACATCTTCAATTGCCGCATGTATAAAGTTTCCATTGGATCCAGGTACTGTGACGATAAGAGATTTTTTGTCGAATTTCAACACTGGTTTGGGCGATGACCAAGATCCTCTTTTCTGATTTAGTAGATGAATAAAACTTTCCACAGTATCGACAGCATTAATTGGAATATCGGTCACATGCTTTGATTTTAGAACAAAATTTAATTTCCTCTTGGCTATTAGCTCATTATGAGCTTCTCTTAAATCATTTGGTAGACTTCGAGGACCAAAATATCGATGGGTCTAGTGTGACCAGTGGCAAGATCGTATGAAGAAACAACATCATTTCCATATAAATCATTCGATATTTGAAACATTCGAGCAACACGAACCGTATTACTTGCAGAAGAATCGGATATTTTTAAACGGATATAAATGTCTCTCAATATTTTATGTTTTGACTCAATAGAATTTTTGTTATGGCGGTGGGAACCAATAGGACAAAATGAAATTCCTCTTTCCTCAAGATAGCTTCTGAAAGTATCATTGTCAAATGCCTGATCTCCCATTAAATTGTTAGGGTCCCAAAATGGTGTTAACCAGAGAGTGTCAATACAATTAATGCAATTTTCCATCCTTAAAGAGGGTACTATTGAACCAGTTGAATACTTGGTAACCGAGTCTATATTGTGAAAAATATCCAAGTTTTCCACAAAAAAATGATCCACACAAACCAGTTCATTAAATCCGCGAGATATAGAGCTTAGAGATACTGCACGAGAATGAAATGGTTTTTTGTGACATCGCAAAAATTGCAGGAGTGAATTATGCTTGATAGACATTTTTTGCATTCATCGTCCCATATAAAATTTCTTTGTAACAATAGTTTTATATCGTCATAATTTGAGTGACCACATACATGTTTGTGAACCTTATTAATTATTTTCTTCTTTTCAGCCCAAGATATATTTTTTGATGTATTGATATTGTTGGAACAAATTGCTGATAGAAATTAGTTTTCAATAGGTTCGGATGATTTTATAAATATATTTCCGGGTACATAACAATGATGACCATGATCCACCAATGTTATAGAATCGATTGAAGTATTTGCGGACTTGAACTCGATGCAATTGTCCGTTATATGAATAATATTTGATTTTCTTGTGATATTTCTTCCAATAACCCATTGCGATGATCCACTGATTATTAGATGCCTTATTTTAACCTGATTTCCATTGTCTGAAATAGCTGATAAAAATATTGAACCGATCGTTTTTCTTTTTTCGCTTGAGTGATCGCCATTTCCGTATTGCCAGAAGGGCATGTCCTTGATACATTCAGGAAGTTCATCAAGAAGTCCATTCCATTCCGGTAAAATAAATTTCGAAAGTGCTCGTAATTCAAAAATCCCCATTCCACTATACGGTGCTCCATCAGCAAGTAACGTACGGGGTAAAACGTATTTGACGGAGAATCAAGCACCGTTTTTACCATATGAAATGTTACAGGAACAGAATCATTTTTGTCTTTGATATTTTCTGCATTTTCCATTTTAGATGATAAACCTTTGTGATAATTTTTACTACCCGTGCATTTATCTTTTTCATAGGCCCAATGGCCAATTTCTTCACATCTGTGACAAGTTGATTTTGCCTTGAGGGCAGCAAAGTCTTCGGGAGATAATCTTTGCTTATTATTTTTCTTGAAATTTTTCTTTTCTCCGTCTGAAATATTCGATTGACTTGAAGAGATATATTTGAAGAGAAATATTTTGAGAATTTTCACATGTTTGAATTGTATTTTTTGGTTTATCACATGCACGAATAATAGATTATATTTCTGAATATTTGATTAATTCTAGTATTTTTCTTTTTTCCAAATCGGCTTCTTCTTCATGCTTCGGAGAAGTAGCAGCAAAAATAGATACTCGCTGGTGTGAATCAATTTTGGAATTAGCCAGAAGCAAAAGTGACATCAGTGCTTCAGATACTTTCGAAGTACCAGTAGATGAGTGAAATTGGAAAACTTGAGCATCAAAACGTGATTCAAAAGTTTTGAATGACTCATTATCAGCAAGAGTAGTGTGCAATAGATCCAAGAAATTTTGAAATGTATCTGATATAGATGATAGAGAATTTGATGCTGATAATAAATCATGAGCAGATTTCCATTTGTAAACAGCATCAAAATATTTTTCTTGAGGTCCTTTACCATCCATCCAAGAAGCCATGCGAATATCCCATGAGAATTTCGGCCCTGACGGATTTTTGGGGCGATCTGGGTCCATAAATGCAAAATAATTAAGACAGGTAGATCCAAATAATAAATAGTTACAACTTGAATAAATAAATAAATGCCGCGATTAGACTTAGAATGAATAATGAATCGAAAACCAAATTTAATGATAGATGATCAAGGGGAATATTTCGATGGCCCGACGATGTAAAAAATATTTCTAACAACCTATATTACTTATACTCTACACCAGGGTGAACCTGCTACAAATATCAGGTGAGCCGTCCAATAATTTTGGTAGACACAATTCAGGCTCAGCAATAATTACTGCAGTTTTTTCCAGGTAAGCAATCATCCAGATAATAATTTGTTGGTAGCATGAATGCAATAATTATAGCCTGTATAATATAAAAACACAGCTGTAGGACATGAAAATTATTTCACACTGAATTCAGGATAAAATAGCGCCAGTGTAAGCATATAAAATTATTCCTTGATGATTCACAATAAATATAAATTGTGGGCCTTAATAAAAAATATTGTTCCGCAATTCAACATCACTGTAAGACACCGGATAGAGATTAAAACATTTGGTCAATTTTCACACAGACAGCCACATCCGACCGGTAAAGGGGTGCCGACACAGTAATGGCGGAGCAAGTACCCTCCCTAAAAGGCCACCATAAGGTCCCCATTTACCGTCTCTCCGATCCTGTCCCGGTGGCCTCCCAGAATGCGTCACCATTTGCAATCCTTGCTTGAGCACACGCGCAAAACTTTCCCCACACCAAAGCATAACTCTTGCTGCCGCATTGCGAGGCTCGCCCGAGAAACCCTGCGGTTGGCCATCCACACCCACCGCGCCCCTCTTTATTTGTCCCGCCGCCGTCTACTGTCTACTGCAACAACAGGTCCATTTAAGCATATCGCACACGGCACGCCCGGGCATCCCTCCAGGCTACACTATGTGCACATTTAAGTGGAAACCCACACCTGAATGCCCCCTTCAATGCCCCTTCATTAATTATTTTATCGGCATCTTCACTCTAGTCTTCCTCCGCAACCCTCGGCTTGAACTTCTTCATTAAATGAATTCTATCAGGTAGGGCGTATTCTTGCTCTACAAATTACAAGTGATACCGAACTGATTTTGCATCATGAACAGCTCGTCCACCTACATTCCGCCCACCATACCCAGCATGAAACAAATCCCCGAGGCCAACAATTACAGAATGCGGTAGAACCCATACCATCCTCATCACGCTCCCACGCCCTAAAGCCCTGATTCTGTCAAATGACACGCTCCTCACCACCTTGTGCGACCCTTCCACTACCCACAGAGGAAACTCGTATTTTCCACTACACAAAATAAAGTATCCAAGGTTCTTTTCACCATTCTCCCCATCAAAAACCCTCGTCACGAAATCCATGTGTACCACTTGTCTGTTTCCATGCTTCCTTACCACCAAAAATCTTCCTCCTGTCCTCGGAATGAGCATTTGTTCCCGGTCATGCTCCTTGCGGCTCGGCCACAGTTTCTTTCCGGCAATCAACTGGCAAAGCCTCACATCCAACAATGCTCGTGATCTCGCATTGGTGAAACCTTCTGCGGTTCTTTCCATCTCTTCAGTCATCGCGAAGTTCGTCGAGATATACCGCCCCTAAACCTCCCCCACGTCCGCCTCTTCCTCTGCATTCCCACCACTGTTAGAGACCTAGTACCAACTCTTTTTTCCCTTGGCTTGCTGCCCCTTACGCTCCCACCCAGAAAAGTTTTTCTGTGTGTATTCCATTAGAGGTGCATACCATTCCTTCCCATCATTCAGCATTCTTGGAACCTATTTCTCCCCAATTTTTAGGCATACGGCTGTCATCCAATACTCCCTCCAGCACACAAAAACCTCGTCCAGAAAGTTCCTCTCGCTTCCCCTCCAGATAAACCATACCCATCATGTCTTCCCTGAAAGCTGCATTCCATACTCGACCTTTCAAAGAGGCCTCAGCCCTATCATCGCCCTCGACACATTCAAGGTAATGCTTGTTACGCCAAAAATAGTTGAACGCAGCGTGAAAATAAACAATGTGGTGGTTACGTCGAAGTATATCCACATCCGCCACCATTACGTTAGCTCAATGCTCATGCGGGATGAGAATAAACTCCAAGTATGTCAATGAGTGCTTGATGTGATTTTCCCGTAGCCAACGGCTAGGAATTCGCGTAGAATATACCACCGTCATTTGGCAGGCCCATCACCCTCATACGGTTCCGGGTCATAGAACCCTACCGGTAGATCATTCGGTAGATCATCTTCATACAGGCGAGTATTCTGCACATGCAATTTGTCATCCTCTCCACTTCTGCCTTCTTCCTCCTCCAAAATTTCGACCCCCTCTCCAATAATGGCACCAGAATCTCCCTCCCTGGACGTGGCTTGTCTTTCTATCTGGCGCCTTCCGGATGAGCTGCCACGACTTTTACGCTGCTTCTTCCGATTCTTTCTCGGAATAATTAGGGCATCATCCTCATCACTGATCTCCTCCCTTTGCCTTCTCCGCACATTCTGAGCTGGCTCCACTGTGTCGATCATTCACAAGTCCTTCCCCTCTGCAATTATTCTTTTCACCGGCTGTCAACTTCTCCTTCCCAATACATCGGCATCTATAGCCTGTGAGCTTAGCTCTTGAACCCGTGACCTGGAGACGGGAGCATGTGACCGCTGTGATGTCCTTCTGGGTGCCTCTACCAAACCAATATCGTCACCCCAACACTTCTTCAGCTCCTTACGAATGGCGCGAATACGAACGCCCTACCCGCAGAGTTTCAAGACCTCAGGCTCCCGTAAGTAGCCATTTGGCTAGCCACAACATCCCCAATCGACACCCTCTCCTCCTTGTCTTCCATCTCCTCAAGGCCAGCAACATTCGTCGCAAGAACGTCCGAAAATTCCATCCCTTTAAACCCAGCCAACTGCCTTACCTCACTGCACAGCCCCTTCACCGCATCAAAGAAGTCAGAACGGTACTTCTCGAAGTCACCCACACTCTTATTTCGGAGCCTCACCTTCAGTGCTTTCAGACTGACGCAGAACTCGTCATCGTCCATGACCTGCCACAGCACCCCATTAGATACGTGCGTGATCCCAAATGAATCTTCAACCTCTTTCAAAACACCCGAAACACCTTGTGGCACATTTCAGACCTCGCCAGCCGATAGACTATTTTTGCGTATCTGTCCACTTGACCCCTCTTTAACCTACCCAGCACTCCATTGCTGCACATTTCTGCCACCAGCCCAACAATATCCACGTCCCCAATATCATCAATCCACTTTCCATCTGCGAAAATACGACATGCACTTACTGCACTGTGCATTCGGTCTCCGAAAGACATAGGCAACACCTCCGACGACACATCATTGAGGTGGTTCCATATCGCGATTATCTCACCCATCGAAATTGGATTCCCGTCTCTTCTGCTCCAAAGTGTCACAGAAGCATTCTTTAGTACGCTAAGCCAGTCCACACCCGGCTCGTCTTCAGTTGAAGTCATCTCCATGCCACGACGACGACGACCATCAACAAACCACAATTTATATCTAGCTTTCCTGCAAAAACCACCGGCCCCTTTTCAGGACGATCTTCCGGGGATCCTTCTCAACCACAGCGAATGAACTCACACCTGAGGTCCAAAGCCCCCACCGTACCATACCGCGCAAGTTTTCCACTTGCCTCTCCGAAACCGGTCTCGCACAGTTGGGCTGTTCCAAGACCTTGTCTACATCAGAACTGGCTCGTGATGTAGGATGACAGTTTGAACGGAGTATCATCATTAGAGGTCTTGGAAACTGCAACAATCTCAACCTCTTTGTCTCCTTCAATCTCTCCAACGGTACTCTCCACAGCTCTCATATCCGTTCCCACAGCCCGCGCACTGCCACCAACTTCCTCCACTTCCTCCACGGAACCTTCTCCTTCCCCGAAGGGACTCCTGGTTTGTCCAGCCTCTAGTCCCATACTACTCCCAGGCTCCAAAAGGCGCAACTGACGTCCAGGAAACTTTCGATCGTTGTTCTTCCACCAAAACAATTCCTTCTCCCAGCAATCCTCTGAACACACCACGAAATCTAAACCTCGATCCTTGTGTTGAAAAAGTGATAGAATGCATGCGATCCCATGGTTCGTGACAGGCTGCTCCCTACTCTAAGCAGTCTGTCATAAGTACACCAACGCTGAGCCAACGTGTCTGTCTGGTAAGGTTCTCGTGTTCAAGTACTTGCGCAAGTGCGAAGGCAACCCGTTGAACAGGGCTATATAACCTTCGACTTTGGTCGCCATCGCTGCTGTCTCTGAAGTCAACCCTATGAAGCGTTACCTGAACCCGTGACCCAGTCGGTGCACCTAGCTAACAGCCAACGAGTGCAATAGGATTGTATAGGAATACTGTGAGGGGTGTTGAAAAAGTGATAGAATGCATGCGATCCCATGGTTTTTAGTTGCCACCTGGACACGTGTACACCTGTAGCTCGAAAATGCGAGCTGCACCCTTCTTCTGTGTCCACACCTTTGACACGTGTAAAATGGGCCAAACTGAAAGTTGCCTGGGACGAAAGCCCATTTTCGCCCAACTCAAAATCACGGCGCATTTTGCCATTTTTGAAACCACTCGGTATTCTGCCCTCTGATTGGCTGCTAGATACGCCTCCATACCCGTCATATCGCTACAAGTGGCGATAAAGCTGATCATTGTGGAGCATTCTGACACTTGGCATGTTATGGTTGGTTGATGGTTTGTCTCTCTTCTGGGCTCAAAATACTGTACACAGTGTGGCATACGTGTACTGTATCCTAGGTGGCATACGTGTACTGTCTGTTCTCTGTCGTACGTGTACATTATTATAGGTGTCGTACGTGTACAAGTAAACAGTGGTTTCTATATTTATCCTATAGTTGCCTGTACTGGCTGCATACGGCTTACACTATACTCATTATACTGGCTGCGTACAAATCACTCTTGCACAAGTACGCAGCCAAAGTATGTTGATGCAGCCACGTTGCTTCTACAGTATTGCACGTGTGGCACGTAAGGCTTAATTCAGGTTGAATGGCCTGCATGAGATTTACGTACTGTTACGTAGCAAAGTGAGACAAGCCCGCCGAAAATTGTTTTCTACTATCATGATATTTCAAGTTCCCGCCTTTGAGTTCTGTTACATGGCGAGAGATTACAGTTGCATAGGCGGGGTACATAAGGCATAATTCACGGGTTGACTGGTTTATTATATGTTTACGTAACAGAACGTGCATGGCTAGCATGAACGTAATGTTACTCACGTTTTGAATATTGGTAATTATGAATTTCCCGCGCATGCAAATGAGGGATTCTGAGGCATCTTGGCTTGGGTAGGCTATAGGATCAACAAAGATAATACTGCAAATGTAGATTTTTCTACTTTTATTTTGCTTTCAAAAAGCCGAAGTGAGTACCGGCAAACAGTATATAGTTGTAGTCTAATAGCTCATCAAAGTAATGAAGAGGAACGGACTTGCCTTTGCTTTCAACACCAACCTCACCCTTGCCGTTCTATCTCCTTTCTGTTTCCTTTCTCCACCTGCACTCCTTCCCTACATTCCTTTTCATTCTCTCTCCTCATCCCTCACCATCCCCTGTTTTTTCTATCACCTTGTAGGACGCTGCCTCCTCGGGACGCCCTCTCCGTCCGAAATCGCACGCATCATGCACAGGTTGTTTGCACATCCTGACTTCTCGCGTGAGTGCGTTCGGCAACGTATTCTCGCAATATGGAGCGGAACACTTCATTGTGATGTTGGGGAAAAGAACGATAGAAGAAAGAGATGGAGGAAGGGATTAACGTCAGAAGAATCTATCCAGAAAAAAAGTTTTGCTACGATCGTAAGGTGGAAGCTTCAATACATATACCTTAAAAGTGTAAACTATATTTTTTACTGAACAAAATTCACACAATTACATGTCACGTTCTGAACAATATTCACTGTAACGTTCTGTAATAAAGTTTCGTCCCAGTATACCAAACTTCCACGAAATTTTCTCCGGAATCGCCTCGATTGCGTCTCCAAATTCACACCTATTGTTTTATTACAATTTCCTTCGTATTTAGCTCAAAACTAACATTAATTTCGAACTTTAAATATTTCCCTTTCAATTAAATATTTCTACTGGCCATGAAAAGACCATTCCGTATTTTCAAGAGTCACATGCTACTTCTTTTGAGGTACGTTCTTTGAAATGAGAATGTTTTGTATGTGGAAATTTCCAACTACTACACTTTAAGTGATATCACCCAGGCAGTCGAATACTTTGAGAACATTGGAATGGAAACATCTATCAAATACAAAACTATTTCTTAGTCCAGACTTGTCAAATAGATAATATACCATTGAGCAGTTATAAATTGAGCAATTCAAGGCCCGCGTCTGCTTAGCAGGTCCATTTATACTTTTACAAGAAGGGCCTTAAGCGCGTATTAACTATTTGAAAGGTTTCAAAAACCCCTCATCCACTCAAAATTTTCAGACAAGATCAATCTCTACCAATTAATCGAGCAAGGCTCACCCAAACACGTGTTTTTGTTTTCTTGGGCCGCAAAAGCACTACGAGAAGTATCAGAGGGCGAGACATAGGTACTAACACAGGTTTCGATGTATTATCTATCACTGTAAAAGGTGGGGTGATGGCCGGCTGCTGTATGTTGCTCTGTGCATTACTGTGTCTGTACATAATATATACAGTACTATACCCTGCTTTCTCTTCAAGTAGCTTATGACAACACCGTAGCCTCGCCATTAATGGAGTGCTATATGTCAATTGGAGCACAAAAAGCGCGAACCGTTGGCAACGCAGCAGACAATCGAAAAATGAGGGACCTAGGAACGAAAATAGCTACCATTTCTGGCCACATTCTGCCTGCAAGATCAGGGTTAGGATTAGATTTTGTGCAGCTGGCTTCTCAGTCGTTAGAATCACCTTCTACCACATCATCAAAGATAATAAAGAAATAGGGTGCATCTGTCGCATCATGCAGCGGATATTTTACCGAGGAGATGTAGAAACCAATACCAGAAAAAAAAGCTATGATATTTGTTCCACAAACGCGGCGTCAGTAATATGTCGTACCCCACAACAAGCAGAAGTTAGTCACCATATTCAAATTTGATTTTGCACCGTACTATACTGAATTTTTATCAAGCGCTCCTGCAGTGCAGCAATTGAAAACTCCAATGTTGGAGTTGATGTGGACGTCCGACCAGGATTTTTGACCCCCTGGCCGGCTGCTGTACGTTATCTGTACAGTACGATGCATCCATGTACAGTGCATGTGCAGTGCATGTACAGTGCATGTACAGTGCATGACAGTGTATGTACAGTACTATACTGTATTTTCATCAAGCGTTCTTACAGTGCAGCTATTGAAAACTCTACTGTAAGAGTTGATGTGGACGGCCGACCACATCAAATAAGTACAGATCTACGGTTTTCGACACTTTGCCTCTTTGCACTTTTACATCCAGAGGCACTGTCTGTTGAGGAGCCTTGAGCCAGCTGTTTAGGGTAATATTAGAGGTATTACTGCACCCGGTAGGATAATCCGGGCCACAACCGACCATATTTTTCAAATACTAAATCCCCCTACATTTTCAGCCGTTTTACACCCGCTAGTTGAATACGAAAATAAATTTGAGCTACTAATTACCTAACCCTGACGTAATAGTTACCTATGGCACCTAGAACTCTTCGTATAGAATTCTGTCTGAATTGCATCGGTTTCTTCTACCACTTTCCCTTCAAGTTACACATCACTGAAAAATTTCGTCGCTCACGTCACACAAGGTGAAGATTAACTCCCCAACATTATCCACTTACAAGCAGGCCACAGTCACGATACTGCCCACCGAATCTACGGTGTTTACTCTGTAGACATGCGGCAATTAACTGGATCTCAATTGGAGCAATATTGAAACGGCTCGGAGGCCTGACATGGAGCCCTAGGGCTGCATTCTTCCCTACTCCACCCAGACACCGTCTCCGCAAACATGGACCACCTTTTGCCCCATGCAACACTTCCCAGCTCTAACAGCCAAGCCGTTTCAGCGCCCCAGAGTATTTCCAGTAACAGCTCTTCCGCTTGCTGCAAGTGCCTCACTATCGTTATGAGACCCCATGCCCTCATGGAGAACCTTTATAACAGGATTACCGAACAGGAAATCCTTTTCGTGAAACATTTCCTTGATTCAAACCACAGCCGAATTCTCTCCTCCTAGCCCCCATCCAAATGACGAAAAACCAAAGATATCTTGGCCATCTTCAAGTACTTCCTCAACGACCCCTCCGCAACCTTTCGTACTCCCACGCAGCAACAGGCTGTGGCATATGCAGAGGACCCAACCACAGACGCCCTCATCATCCTCACTACAGGAGGGGGGAAGACACTCACCTTTATACTTCTAGCCTACATGCATGCGAACAAAGTTAACCTCGTCATCGTTCCGCTCGTTGCCCTCCAGACAGACCTCATCCGCAGGTGCTCATCCGCTGGAATGGATTGAACAAGGTGGGGAACTCAACAAAACCTCAACTGCAAGAATAGTTATTTGCAGTGCTGAAAACACCTTATGTGACGACTAATCCTCTTTCGTCAGACAATGCTCTTCTCTTGAAAGACTTTACGCCATCTACATCGATGAGTGCCACCTCTTCTCCCTATGGGCTAACTTCCGCACCTGTTTCTCTTTACTGCACCAAAATATCAGAATCGCCTTAATCACTGCCCCTATCATCCCTCTGTCCGCCACAGCGCCCCCTTCAGCCACCGAAAACATAGCTTAAGCCTGCGGTCTCAAGTATTAAAAGGTCTTTCGGTCACCCACAACTCGGAGTAACATCCGATACCTTATCAAAGATGCCGGTCATCTTTCGCACTCAAAACCGCAACAGAAGTCGAACAACTTGTCTCCGAATTTTAACATCCTCCTGTTCATCTCATTGTTTATGTCAAGACAAGAGATCTCTGCGAATACCTTGCAAATCTTTTATCATATTTAAATTCTCTCCGCCTCCACTACATTTTACCACGGAAAAGTGGATGAAAAGACCAAGATAGACAATTGCAATGCTTGGATGGATGTTCATGAATCTCGCGCGCATATCATGGTTTCCACTAGTGCATTCGGTTGCGGTATCGATATTCCAACCGTCTGGGCAGTTGTTCACGTCGGAAAACCAGACACTTTCGCCGAATTCTGCCAAGAAAGCGGCCGCGCAGGCAGGGACGGAAAGCCAGCCCGCAGCATTCTATTCGACTTTTCCCAGGCAAACTGCAATCACTCCCGCCCTCCTCTCACCCGTACTAAGGAGACCCTTGTATTCGTCCCAGACAAATCTCCATACCTCTTCCCTCACGCTTCCCTTAATGATTCTCAGCTCTTCGGATCAACCAATGCTATTTCTTGATCGCACAAAGTATCGCAGATGGTTACTTGACTCTTTTCTCGACGGAGTTATGGACAAGCGAGGGTGCGTTGAAAGCCAATTGGCGTGCTGCGACATATGTACCACCCTTCCCCAACCATGAAACGCTTTACCCCCTAACGTACTACCACCACCTTCACAACTTTCTCACCCCCCCTTCTTAACGCAATAGCGAAATTTACTTCCCCTCTATCCCCACAAGCGTGTCCCCACTCAAAGCCAATTCAGCTCCCCCCTCTCGCTCCTCAAGATCAAGGCAGGAGTCTGCCGACTATCTCCAAAAGCTCGCTACAACCTACAATCAAAGTTGCCCAATTTGCACTATCCGAATTAGAAGCATAGTGAGACATCGCTCTTCTCTGAGCTCAAGACATGCTTCAAAGGATTCTGCGTCCGCTGCGCTGGCACGGCACTCATGGCAAATTCTTGTCCCAATATGAAAACTCCTACCCCAAATGAAGGCTTCTTTCGCTGCTCCATCCAAACTCTCCATGGATTCTATCTCCGTCCAAATGACACTTACTGCAACCTTCAATGCCCTCTTCAAGTACTCGCCCAAATATCCATCATCTCTTGGGAAACTCCTGATCTTAAATTCAAGATACAAACCGCAATTCACATACACAAACTTTCCAAACAGCCTCTCATTATGCTCCTTGGCTAACTGGCCATACTGATTCAACCAACTTAGGCCTGGCGGAGATCTTCCCTTTCTGGCATGAAACAGCACTCACACACACTTGACCCATTCTATCCTATTTTGCCCTCCTTGATTTCAGTCACTCTTCTTTAAACCAGAGCATCCATTAAATGGTTTCTTATCATATTACACTCGATGCTTTCTCTTCCTCTTTATTCTCGTAAACATTTTTTATCCTGTACACAACCCCTACCTTTCCTATACTCTACTCCAAAATTCACGTTCATTGTCCAGTTCCAAAACTGCCCCCTCCACCTCTACCACTACTCCTCCGAAACGGACGCCCGGGCGCAGGGAGTACACTCCACTCCAGAATCTTACGTTCTAGCCTCCCAGTCCTTTTCATTATCCCCCTCGCCAATTCATCTCTCCTCACTCTGCTCAATTTCTCTCGTGATCCAACATTGTTCCCACTCACTCCCTCTTTTTCTCTCGTTTTCTCCCCATGTCGGACTCTTCCCACCACCAGTCCACACTGTTCTCCACCGTCAGACTCCCTCCTAATCTCCCCAGGAACCCTTCCCGCCATCCGCCCTTTCGTTTTTTTCTTGCAATTTCTTCTCTTCCTACTTCCCCTCAAAAAACGCCCCTCGCCTCTTTCTCGACCCGCTGAACACTACGCCGACTGTTTGATTCCTCGGTAAAATCAGAGTCAGACTCACTAATATACTCGTCCCAGCCTCTATCCCTTCCACGAACACGTCCTTTTCCAATAGCTTTCTCTGTGACATCCAAATCATACGAAGTTCCTACTTTACCTCTTTCAATTGAACATATGGAATTCACCGTCATCCTTTTTTCGCCCTCCGGCTCCACTCTCAACGATGTGGGGTGTTAAACACACACGAGAAGATCAAGGTAGAACCGTGGTTGAAACTTTGGTTAAGGCTGGCTGGGTAAAGCCGGCCGCTCCAAACCAGGGTTTATTAAGAACTGAAGATAGCTACGTACTAAAGGAAAATGCAGTATAACAGTAGCGAATTCAAAGGTATTCCCGTAAAGCAGCCCCTGTGGTATCGTACGTAGCGCTTTCAGAATTGTAGTCGGAAAGAGTGACATACTCTGACAAGATGGAAGAAGTACATTGGTCCAGAAGGCATGGAATAGCAAGGCGACTTTTGATAGGTAAAGCAATGATATAATATCCCAGTATGCAACTCGCCCGTAACTATCCAAGGGTACCAATGGGGTCAAACGCTGTGTTCGGAACTGTAAGGAAAGTTTAATGACAGCAAAGTGCCTAGTAGCTCTGGCTGCAATGTTACCAGTGGTTTGAATCTACATCAGAGTACTGTAGATGCAGTGAATTCGTGAATAGCTGTAACGTCTGTGACGTGAAATACGACATCACTCCTCCCTACAGAGAAGAATCGCCCCGATTCTTGAGGTTCTGCTTGTACTTATTCAAAAGTTCTCGTGAATTCTTGAGGTATGATTCCGGAATCCACGAGTTCTTATGATCTCCGTACCCTTTCCATTGGAAAGGAATTTATTTTTCCACGTTAATTTTTATGAGCGACTATAGACTCAACTTCAAATTCCTCATGTACATCTTGAAATTGGAGTGGTGGCGGTGGTGAACTTTTTCGGTTGAATTAATCTTCAAAGAACGGTTCCAAGAGGCTAGCGTGGAACGCATTACGTATTTCTCTGTCGATCATCGGTTGAGATAACTGCAGATGGTACGTCAAACCATTAGTATCCTCTGCTATTTCAAAAGGAATACAATACTTTGGGTTCTGTTTGCGTGATCCAGCCGCATCTTCAAGGGATAAGTTCTTTGTTGATAGCCAAACCTTATCACCAATCTTGAACGTAGACGACCTTTTTCTCTCGTTTGCATATTTTTTTGCGGTGGATTCATTGGATTTTCGGATCTGATTCTGGGCTTTCCTTAATGATTCTTGCATATCTTTAAGAAAACCAGCTGCCGCTGGACTGTCTGACCCTAGAACATCTACGGTTACTGTTCGTGGTTGAGATCCGTAATTGAGGAAAAATGGTGAGAAAGTTGTGGTAACAATCACAGAGGAGTTGTAAGCAACTTCAAAGTCTACCAGGAAATTTTCCCAATCTGATTTTTCGAAGCTAACGAAAGCACGGATTATTTCCTCTATTTTCCAGTTCATTATTTCCGATTGTCAATCAGTTTGTGGGTGGTATGCAGAGGAGGGGATAACTTTGTTCCTAGTAGAGCAAAAAGTTTTGTCCAAAACTTGCTCATGATGATGGGATCTCGGTCACATATGATATTCTCTGTTAATCCATGATTTACATAGACGTGATTCTTAAACAGCAGTGCTGTTTCAGGAGTACCTGTGTTTGGTTTCTTTGGTATTATTCTGATCATCTTAGAAAGTCTGCCAACGATTGCTAACACGCCGTTGTTTTCAATTCTCGACTTTGGGAGAGGTGTGATGAAATCCATGGATATGTGGGTCCATTTGGTTTTCGGTGGCTTTGGTGGTTGTAAAAGACCTGCAGGCTTCTAATTGGTTGCTTTGGCTGTCTATTATTGGCAGGAACGTACGTATCGGATAACGTCCGATCATAAAATTTTCCAGTATAACTTTTGTGATATTCTGTTGATAGTTTTTCTTAATCCTAGGTGTCCCGTGCTGAGCGTGCAATGATAATCATGCAGAAGCTTGACTCTGGAATTTCCTTCCGTTACAAAGATCTTCTTGATTTTATGTAGAAGCATCCCACGAAAATGTCGTCAAATCGTGGTAATGGATAGCTTTTTTTACAATAAGCCCGTTTAAGGCTCTTTAATCCACACAGATCCGGGACTATCATCTTTTGTGCTCCCGAATAGAACAGGAGCTCCCAAAAGGCTCTCACTAGGTCTTATAAACTCAGCTTCTAGTATTTCGTCCAACTGTTTTCGGAGTTCTGACATTTCTTTGTCAGAAAGTCTATTGCGACCTTTTTTCTGTAGTTCTGCTCCTTCTTTTAATTCTATTTCAAATTCTTGTTTCCTTCTCGGTGGAAAACCTCTTAGGAGCTTTTCCGGAAACACATCAACAAATGTTTCCAAAACCTTCTGTATGTCTCGAGAGTATACTGATGCTCTTCGTTCACTACAATGTAACGGTCTAAGTAAAACCGCAAATAACTCTTCTTCTCATCGAATCCACTAACTATGGTATTGAAAGATACAAAAGGACTCACTACAACATCATCAGCAATAAATAAGAATGTGTTTCCCTTATGCTCGAAGATTATATCATTATTGAGGCATTTGATTTTTGCCTCATGCAAGGCGAACCATTGCCTCCCTTCCACCTTCTAGTAGATTGGAGTGCCATCCACAGCTTTCGACGCATCGTACGGTTTCGCAATTGGCTTGACAATGATATGATATCTACGCTTCGGTACAAATTTACTGGATACCAACCCACATATCCACCACAGTAAATTAACCCCCCATTTACACATTTTTCCCAAGAATTGCATCATAACGCTTCAATGGACTTACCGCAAAGTACAGAGGTTCATTATAGGCGTTTGTATGTACAATGACAGAATTAACAAATTCTTGAAGTATCTGGTCCGCACCGTTCGCCATTTCAGCAAGCTCTCAGGAATCTCGGGTCTTTATTTGATTTTTCTTGCGAAATGATTCACTAAAAAAGTTGATCTCACCACAAGGATCTATAAGGAATTTTGCTGGTCCACCAGCAATTGCACCCTTGACAATGAGAAGACCCTTGTGATTCTCTCCAATACAGGGGAGAATGTTTCAATGAATGTTGCATTCGATCTGGTGGTGGGCACGATGGACCCTTTGTTTGATTCAATGATAAATCTCGACTTTCTTTGTTGAATACAAGGTTTTCTTATAGTTCTTCAATAGCTGGAACTACTGGGACCTTCAACCAGTTCCTTCGGTCTTTGGGCAGTTCTTGGCCATGTGGCCTTTCTGTCTGCACCTGAGACAGAGACCTTGGCGCATACATCTTTCACGTTCTTCTTTGTCAAGCTTCTGTATATTGGGAGTTTTTCTTTTCAGCCCCGGTATCACTTCTACGTTTTCAACTTCCATTGGTACAGGACTGCTGGGTTCAGCAAAAGAGCTTCCATTTCCCTTCTTTCCTCCAGAAGACTTTGGTAGGTTACCGCGTCCAGAACGCCAATAGGCCGACTCCACTCGCTCAAAATCCCTCATTAGATCGGAGAGATTCACGTGTTCTTCGGTGCACAACGCCTTCCACATATAGGGCTTCAAACTGCGAGAGTAACGATCTATCTGGTCTTTACCTCTAATATCGAGGAGGTCCAGTATAATTTTTTGAAGTCTTTGTTGAAGGTAGGAACATATTTGACTTGTTTACAGCGGACTAGTTTGTCTCAAGCGATCTTCTCTTTGTTCAGTGCTTCAAAACGCTGGACCAAAGCACCCTTCAGAGTCTGCCAGGAATTTATCCCTTTCCCTTCTTCTGTCTTTGAGTGGACCATCCACTATTCATGGGCATTTCCAGCCAAATAGCTGAGTGCTATGTGTAGGGGTCCATTTCCATCACTTGCTCCGAGGTATTTGTATATCGGAACACACCAGCTGCCATTTGATCCTTTCCCAGTGAATTTAGTTGGCTTGTTTTTCTTGGGTCAAGCGTGACTATCCACTGGGGCATTAATTGACGAACTGGCCTGGTTTCGGGCGTTTACGAGTTGAGATTCTAAGTAGGATACCTTTTTCGTTGCCATAGAAAGCTCTGGTCTGTGTGCCGCAATCTGGTTAATGGGGAGCTCAAGATTCTGCTGCAACTGAAGCGCCAATTTCGAAAGGGACTTTAGGGTGCCCTGTGGGTGATCCACAGGGATTAGGTTCACAAAAGAAGTAAAAGTGTTTGTCCTGGTATCTGAGAGAAGTTTACGACTTTACACATGTACATGTGGTGATACATGTACACGATTTCTGTAACACTTGAAGTACCAGGGAGTCACCTAGATGGTTCTTGGGCTAACTGCCCACGATTCGAAGCCTCAAGCAAGCTGATTTTTCAAAATGACAAGACGAAGAAGTTTAAGAAGAAATTTAATGCCTTCTGTATCTACTGGGGAAAGCGCACGTCCTAAATATACGGTAAAGATATAACCGGATATACTTCGTTGTCCATGCGCGTCGGGCTCGCGACTGGATAGCTTCAGCAATGGATGGCCAGAAGGTGCAACTCAGTCGATGGTAGATACGGCGACAGAAAACGCCAACTGTCGAGTGGCACTTGGACGCGATCCGTGGAACTAACTCCTCGATAAATGCAATAGTTCCAGGGGAAGGGGCACCTAGGGAATCAAACGCCAGAGGTCGGAACATGAAGTTCGGCGTGCAAGGCGCAGAAGATGGGCCAGTAGATGGAGCGGGGAGGCGTCGAGCGATGTTGCGTTCCAGGGTTGTAACCTTGTCGCGGGCCGCCAGTTCAGCAGCGCCTCCAGCAGCCTGGGTGGCCTTGGTGCGAACTGCGGCCTTGAACGGTGAAACGAAGGTTTCACAGGCAACTGGGCGCAAAGTTGTGCCTTCCTGGGTTGGTGGTGGTTGTACAAGGATATCGGCGGAGCGGAGCTCAGTGCCCGGGACGAGGAACAGAACCTCTTGCCGAATATTCAGACTCGCGGCGCAGGTAACATGCGTCGCAATCGCATTACATAGCGAGTTGTGGCGGTGACGAAGGCCGAAACCAGGGCAGCAGCGGTCGGCGGCGTGATACCCGAGGGTGTCCAAGAGGTGGTCACAGTGGTGGCAGTTGAGGGCCATGGAGTCATCATACACTGGCAGTCTAAGGTGACGGCAGAGCATGGTCTGCCAGTGTGCACTGTGCACATTCGTAGCTGCCGTGGGGTGAGCAAAGAGAAACGCCGCAGCGGGGCTGCGGCGGAACGCTAAGCCACCGATGCGATGTCGAATGTCGGCGTCGCTATGGGCGGTCGAGTTTGGGGCGTTCGCCCAGGAGTCGTCGTGCCAATGTACTCTTGCGCGCTCCTCTTGCTGCACCCGTTTGAGAAGTGCTAGAGTGTTGCTGGGTGTGTTGAAAAAGTGATAGAATGCATACGATCCCATGGTTTTTGGGTTGCCACCTGGACACGTGTACACCTGTAGCAGGAAAATGCGAGCTGCACCCTTCTTCTGTGTCCACACCTTTGACACGTGTAAAATGGGCCAAACCGAAAGTTGCCTGGGACGAAAGCCCATTTTCAGGAAACTCAAAATCACGGCGCATTTTGCCATTTTTCAAACCACTTGGTATTCTGCCCTCTGATTGGCTGCTAGATACGCCTCTATACCCGTCATATCGCTACAAGTGGCGATAACTGAGCTGATCATTGTGGAGCATTCTGACACTTGGCATGTTATGGTTGGTTGATGGTTTGTCTCTCTTCTAGGCTCAAAATACTGTACACAGTGTGGCATACGTGTACTGTCGCCTAGGTGGCATACGTGTACTGCCTCCTCTCTGTCGTACGTGTATATCATTATAGGTGTCGTATGTGTACAAGTAAACATTGGTTTCTATATTTATCCTATAGTTTCCTCGACTGGCTGCATACGGCTTACACTATACTCATTATACTGGCTGCGTACAAATCACTCTTGCACAAGTATGCAGCCAAAGTATGTTGATGCAGCCACGTTGCCTCTACAGTATTGCACGTATGGCACGTAAGGCTTAATTCTCGTTGAATGGCCTGCATGAGATTTACGTACTGTTACGTAGCAAAATGAGACAAGCCGGCCGAAAATTGTTTTCTACTCTCATGATATATTGAGTTCCCGCCTTTGGGTTTTGTTACAGAGCGAGAGATTACAGTTGCATAGGCGGGGTACGTAAGGCATAATTCACGGGTTGACTGGTTTATTATATGTTTACGTAACAGAACGTGCATGGCTAGCATGAACGTAATGTTACTCACGTTTTGAATATTGGTAATTATGAATTTCCCGCGCATGCAAATGAGGGATTCTGAGGCATCTTGGCTTGGGTACGCTAAAGGATCAACAAAGATAGTACTGCAAATGTAGATTTGCTAATTTCATTTTTGCTTTCACAAAGCCGAAGTGAGTACCGGCAAACAGTATATAGTTGTAGTCTAATAGCTCATCAAAGTAATGAAGAGGAATGGACTTGCCTTTGATTTAAACACCAACCTCACCCGTGCCGTTCTATCTCCTTTCTGTTTCCTTTCTCCTCCTGCACAGATTTTTTTTTAGGGGTTTTTCAATATATATATTTTAAAAGTATAATAATGTACACGAACGACAGAGAGGAGACAGTACACGTATGCCACCCTGTGTACAGTATTTTGAGCCTCGAAGAGAGACAAACCTTCAACCAACCATAACATGCCAAGTGTCAGAATGCTCCACAATGATCAGCTCAGATACCGCCACTTGTAGCGATGTGAGTGGTATGGAGGCGTATCTAGCAGGCAATCAGAGGGCAGAATACCAAGTGTTTCAAAAATGGCAAAATTCGCCGTGCTTTTGAGTTTGCCGAAAATGGGCTTTCGTCCCAGGCAACTCTCGGTTTGGCCCATTTTACACGTGTCATAGGTGTGCACACAGAAGAAGGGTGGCACTCGCATTTTCATGCTACAGGGGTACATGTGCTCAGGTGGCAACTAAAAACCATGGGATCGCATGCATTCTATCACTTTTTCAACACTCCCCCTCGATCACATTGCTTTTTAGATTAATTTATGCTCTCCCTTCGTACCCATTACAATCATTCTGACAAGTTTTGTCATCTGAACTCGTCCTAGTGGTTTCGTCAAGGCGTCAGCAGCATTTTCACTTGTTGGCACGTACACCAAATCCACCCCTTTACGCACAACTGCATCTCTTACAAAGTGGTATGCAATATCAATGTGCTTGTTGCGTCTGTTGGTGCTTTCGTTTCGAGCAAGCTCCATAGCCCCTGGTTATCGCTGTATATTGTAGTAGCATGATCAATTCCAAGTGCTTTCACGCCCAGCGATGTCCAGGTTTCAAGGATATCCCGAACGACGCGTCTCATCCATATTGCCTCTTTACTTGCTGCAGTTAACGAAATGTAATCTGTCTCACATGACGAAGCTGCGACAACCGTTTGCTTTCGCGAGCACCAACTTACCCTACTTCCAGCCATACGAAACACGAAACCACTCGTCGATTTGCGATCGGACACATCTCCGGCCCAATCCGAGTCACAATATGCAGACAAGCCCAGCTCAGCATTCCCTTGGAACACAAGCCCTAAATCTTTGGTCCCAGCAAGATACTTTAACACTCTTTTTACTGCTAACCAATGCTTCTCTCTTGGTTCCTCGCAAAAACGTGCAAGTTTACCCACCGCATAAGATATATCAGGTCGTGTTCCAACAGAAAAATACATGAGAGCTCCAATAGCGCTCCTTTATGGAGCATCTGTCCGAGCATCATTACCCGTATATCCCGACCGATCCACGTTCAACTCGTCAATGTTAATATTCACAGGAGTTGGAACAGGTCTACAATTCTGCATTCCAAATCGCTCTAGAACGCTGTCTACAAACAGTGGCTGGGATAAACACAAGGAGCGCTCGGATCTCCGGCGAGAAATTTCAAGGCCAACAACCATTTTCGCCTCTCCCAAATCTTTCATTTCAAAACGGCGGTTCAGCTCCCCTTTCATCCATGCAATAGCCTCCACGTTGTTTCCTGCAAGCAGCAAGTCATCAACATACAGGAGGATAATCATGATTGAGTCGGAGGTTGGGTCAAATTTTACATAGACACAGGGATCATTAGTGCTACTTTTGAACTTGAGCCCATCAACAAGAAAATCATCGATTTTCTGGTGCCACCGCCTATGTGCCTGTTTCAAACCATACAAGGCCTTCAGAAACTTGCAGACATGATTCGGTTTCGAGGTGTCTTTAAACCCATCAAGCTGCTCCATGTACACGTCCTTTTCCACATCACCGTTGAGAAATGCCACCTTTACGTCCATTTGATGCAGCTCCAGATCCTGATGCGCAACAAGTGCCAAAAGCACCCGAATTGACGTGAGCTTCACGACAGGGGCGTACGTTTCATTATAATCTACCCTTTTGACCTGTTGGAATCCACGAGCGACAAGACGCGCCTTCGATTTTCGAGAAAAGCCACCGTTGGAGTCCTGGGCATCTTTTATTGCAAACACCCATTTTGGAGTCAGAATATTTGAGGCCTCCAAACGTGGGACTAACTTCCATGTTTTGTTCCGAATGATCGAATCTCGCTCGGACTCGATAGCGGACTTCCAAAAGTCTGCGTCCGGACCTGTCGCCGCGTGTCGGTACGAGATGTTGACAACATTTGTGACGAGAGCCGTGTCATTAGGTGTCAAGGATATATTGGACCTCCACCAAGCATTTGGGGCCCATCGAATTCTCTCAGATCTCCGTGGAGCTACATTCACATCAGGGGGCTCAGGGATTTCGTTATCTATACCAACGTTTTCAGCGACCGTCGTGTCGTTTCCAGCATTAGCCTGGTCATCGCTTTGTCCCTGAATATCTTGTCGCGAAGCTGTAGCCATCTCGGCTGTGTCCAGTGTAGAAAGCTTAACTTGATCATCCTGTTCATCGCCAACCCCTACAAGATTCTCATCAGAGCTAATTGAAAGACGCTCATCTGATTCGTTTTCATTTATTTTGGAGTTGCAGGTTTCGCTCTCACTGAATCTGACATCTGTGGAAACAACTACCTTGTGTAATTCAGGATCCCACAGCTTGTAAGCTTTGCTGGCTTCCGCATATCCAAGCATAATTGCTTCCCGTGCTCGGTAGTCGAGCTTACTCAACTGGCTTGCCGGGATGGTGTACCAACATTTACTTCCGAACGTACGAAGGTGCGACAAATTGGGCTTGCGCCCGTACCAGATATGATGCGGGGTCGTGTGGCTTGGAAGTGCGCGAGTTGTAACTCTGTTTCGAATGTATACAGCAGTCGCCAGAGCTTCGGCCCAGAACTGTTTTGGCAGACTCTTTGCATGTAGCATTGACCGAACCAGATCCATCAGAGTTCGGTTCAGCCGCTCAGAAACACCGTTCTGTTCAGGTGACTCCACTGCACTAAGCTCATGTTTTGTTCCGCACACAGCAAGATAGTCCTTGAATGCAGTGAACATATATTCTCCACCTCGATCTGAACGAAAGATACCAATGCGGCACCCAGTATGGGCTTCGCTACGGCTTGGAACAGTTTATATTTATCAAAAACCTCTGACTTTCGCTGCATCATGTAGACGGTAACCCAGGAGGAGTGATCTTCCGTGAAAGTCACAAAGTAGCGTGCTCCTCCAACTGAAGAAACCTCCATGGGTCCACAACGTCACTGTGAACAAGATCGAACATTGCTTTAGCTCTACCACTCGTACGTTTCTTCGGCACTGCAGAACGATGAGCCTTTCCATGAACGCATGATGTGCATACTTCAGATGCACTCGAGCCACTGATCTGCACACCGTCTACAACATTGTTCCGTACCATGGATGCAATGCCCTCTTTGCTTACATGAGCCATTCTCTCGTGCCATGTTGAGAGTGTGGTGACTTTCGCAGAGTACAAGTTATCATTCGGTATTTCTGGACTATGTCGAGGCATAAAGAAGGCTATCGCACAGCATTTTTCCAGTTGCCACAACTTCCCATTCTTTGTCATCTGCATAGATTTGTTCTCAAATACAGTTTTGATCCCTTCTATGTCCGCTTTGCCTACAGAAATGAGAGAGTACTCGAAAGTAGGAACGTGGACAACATCTCGCAGAATGCACCGCTTTCGACAACCATACACTAGTAGGGTCAGCTCCACGTCACCTCGCCTAGCAATCTTAGCCCGGGCTTTAGTTCCCATTTCGACTGAAGCTGCAGAAAATTCGGTATAACTCGTGAACACACTCCTATCGTATGTCATATGGGAAGTACATGCCGAATCTGCGTACCAGGAGGAAGTTCCGGCCGAAATTCCGGCCTGTTTAATTCGTGACATTAGGCAAACGATTTTACTCTCATCTATGCTGTCCTTACTATCAGCTGGAGGACGGGAATAAGTCGAATCAAATACATTTGCACCTACGAACACCTGCTGATCTCCTCTCGGGCGATTCTTTTCGTTTCGATGACTATAAGATGCTCTGCCGCTGCGAGACCCAGGTGCACGATAGCCCCTCGGCGCTTCCGGGCGCTTACCGTTCACATCTTTGCCCCAGGATCTGTCAGCCGTATGACCGGAATGACCGCAATTCGTACAGTGCAGCTGTCTAGCATTACCTCCATAGTCATTCGGACGGGCACTAGATATGAGCGCCGCATTGGATTTTGTACCTTGTGACTCTCTCATTTGAGCACGCTCCTCTTCCTGCAACAACCGGCTCTTCACAAATTCCAAAGTAAACACCCTGTCCTCATTTCCAAGCGCATCCAAGGCAACGATGAGATTGTCGAACCGAGGTGGCAATCCATTAAGCACAGCCATGGCTATCTCTTTGTCATCAATAGTCACATCCATGGATTTCAGGGTCGCTGCTAGCTGCGTCACACGGTTAACATACTGCAAAACTCTCTCGTTACCGTCTATAGCCGCGGTGTAAAACGCCGTCGAGCCGCAAGCTTATTGAGGAGTGTGTGCCATTCAAACGTGTTGAGAATAATAGTCCACATCTCCTTTGCAGTTGCCGCAGCGCGCACATGCTCAAGGTGCTCATCAGAAAGTGACAACTCGATGAGCGCCCGTGCTTTGCAGTCGGCCCAGTCCATGATTTGAAAGCCCCGTCATCGGATTCTTCAGGCGGGTCATCCACAATGTAGTCATCAAGCTCCCGGAGGGCGAGAAGAAGCTGCACCTTCTGCTTCCAGACATGGAAATTATTGTTGGTGAGCTTTTCAATTCGAACTCCGCCTCAGCGATCGTCCATGACTACGTTCTTATCCAAGACCCTTTGTATCTGAAACCTCTATTACCACGTATGCAGTGAGTATGCAAAGTCCTCTGTTCAGGTATCCCAAGCCGGCGACCGATAGTCGCTGTTCACGGCAAGCCTTTCCCTATAAGAAGTTTGCAGCGTTTCCTCAAAGACACTTGGTGTTTAATTTCCAACTCTTTACCTCTTTAGTTTTCCTCCTCTTACCTCTTTAGTTTTCCTCCTCTTTACCTCTTACCTCCTCTTTATTTGTGCCTTAGGGCGCTACCCTGTATATCGGCCAGTGCTGGTCTTTCAACTTTGAGCGCGATCCGTGTGCCACGAGTAAGCACAGCAACTTTTACCTGTAGACGGCCAGGAATTTTCAGCCACTACCCGAAAGGTCCCCGCAGCAAAGGGCGTCTTACCACAATCACAGTCTTTCCGTACTAACTCAGGCGCGTTTCCTTCCGGACTGTGTTGCTTGGCTTCCGTGTACTCGTGTGAAAGCACTCAAGGTCACCAATGAGCCTCGTCCTTCCGTGCACAGCACGTATCTATACCTCAACAGAAGTATAGCCAGCAGGTACCAAAATACAAGTGCAGAACACTAGTACCCGGTATGCCACCAGAGTAAGGAATTAGAAGACAGTCGTTCCCTCTCCGACCACGGGCGATGGTGTTTCGCGTACGTATCGATCGTTCAAGCGAGGAGCGTCTCTGTCCCGCCGGCGGGCAAAAGGGCCACTGCAACGGACCGACTCGGCTGGTACACCGTGATTCCCACCGGGAATCGGGTTCAGTCTTACGACTTCTGATAACTCGCGTTATCAACCGCGTGGGTTTGTATTGTACGGTCCGTCCAGCTCGCGTTACACAAAGGCACTGTTTCAGAAGAGTGCAGCCGGTGAGAGGATCACAAAACCGATTGCCAGGACCACTATTAGGCAAGAAAATCGGACAAACTTGGGCGGACCCCCGGCATTCTGTCTTTTTCTTTTCCGTTGCCGTGAAGGCTTTCCAAGAGTGCAAGGGGTATCAATAACCAGGCCTAGATTCCTCCTCAAACAACAAGGCCAATACTTCCAAACAATAAACTCGAGCTGATGAATTGTCGAATGGCCACAACCACCACAAAAGAGACAGAAAACCAAACCAACAAACAATGACCAACGCAATGAAACCACGAAGCACTCAGGATCCTCACACAGAGTGCTTGACAACACAAAATAGGTCTCAACAGCAGTAGAGCACAAGCAATGAATGCTCTAGTCTAACACACAATAATAACCACAAAAACACTCAGGATCCACACACAGAGTGCTTGACAATCACCAAACGGGTCCCAACAACGACAAGAACCCAACAACAATAACCAAAAAGCAACAAGTGACAACACCAACAACACAGAGAAAGCAATTACCTCACCATCAACGTCAGCGGCTGAGGGACGGATCAAGCGGAAAGAGCGGTAGCGTGGGCTGGACCCATACCAGATAGAAGAAACAGGGAATGGTGAGGGATGAGGAGAGAGAATGAAAAAGAATGTAGGGAAGAGTGCAGGTGGAGAAAGGAAACAGAAAGGAGATAGAACGGCAAGGGTGAGGTTGGTGTTGAAATCAAAGGCAACTCCGTACCTCTTCTTTACTTGGATGAGCTATTAGACTATAACTATATACTGTTTGCCGGTACTCACTTCGGCTTTGTGAAAGCAAAATAAAAGTAGCAAAATCTACATTTGCAGTACTATCTTTGTTGATTCTATAGCCTACCCAAGCCAAGATGCCTTAGAATCCCTCATTTGCATGCGCGGAAAATTCATAATTACCAATATTCAAAACGTGAGTAACATTACGTTCATGCTAGCCATGCACGTTCTGTTACGTAAACATATAATAAAACAGTCAACCCATGAATTATGGCTTACGTACCCGCCTATGCAACTGTAATCTCTCGCCCTGTAACAAAAACCACAAGGCGGGAACGGAATATATCGTGAGAGTAGAAAACAATTTTCGGTGGGCTTGTCTCATTTTGCTACGTAACAGTACGTAAATCTCATGCAGGCCATTCAACGAGAATTAAGCCTTACGTGCCATACGTGCAATACTGTAGAGGCAACGTGGCTGCATCAACATACTTTGGCTGCATACTTGTGCAAGAGTGATTTGTACGCAGCCAGTATAATGAGTATAGTGTAAGCTGTATGCAGCCAGTCGAGGAAACTATAGGATAAATATAGAAACCACTGTTACTTGTACACGTACGACACCTATAATAATGTACACGTACGAAAGAGAGGAGACAGTACACGTATGCCACACTGTGTACAGTATTTTGAGCCTCGAAGAGAGACAAACCTTCAACCAACCATAACATGCAAAGTGTCAGAATGCTCCACAATGATCAGCTCAGATACCGCCACTTGTAGCGATGTGAGTGGTATGGAGGCGTATCTAGCAGGCAATCAGAGGGCAGAATACCAAGTGGTTTCAAAAATGGCAAAATTCGCCGTGCTTTTGAGTTTGCCGAAAATGGGCTTTCGTCCCAGGCAACTTTCGGTTTGGCCCATTGTACACGAGTCATAGGTGTGCACACAGAAGAAGGGTGCAACTCGCATTTCATGCTACAGGTGTACACGTGTCCATTTGGCAACTAAAAACCATGGGATCGCATGCATTCTATCACTTTTTCAACACTCCCCCTCGATCACATTGCTTTTTAGATTAATTTATGCTCTCCCTTCGTACCCATTACAATCATTCTGACAAGTTTTGTCATCTGAACTCGTCCTAGTGGTTTCGTCAAGGCGTCAGCAGCATTTTCACTTGTTGGCACGTACACCAAATCCACCTCTTTACGCATAACTGCATCTCTTACAAAGTGGTATGAAATATCATTGGCGCTTGTTGCGTCTGTTGGTGCTTTCGTTTCGAGCAAGCTCCATAGCCCCTGGTTATCGCTGTATATTGTAGTAGCATGATCAATTCCAAGTGCTTTCACGCCCAGAGATGTCCAGGTTTCAAGGATATCCCGAACGGCACGTCTCAGCCATATTGCCTCTTTACTTGCTGCAGTTAATGAAATGTATTCGGTCTCACATGATTAAGCTGCGACACACTTTTGCTTTCGCGAGCACCAACTTACTCCACTTCCAGCCATACGAAACACGAAACCACTCGTCTATTTGCGATCGGACACATTTCCGGCCCAATCCGAGTCACAATATGCAGACAAGCCCAGCTCAGCATTCCATTGGAACACAAGACCTAAATCTTTGGTCCCAGCAATATACCTTAACACTCTTTTTACTGCTAACAAATGCTTCTCTCTTGGTTCCTCGCAAAAACGTGCAAGTTTACCCACCGCATAAGATATATCAGGTCGTGTTCCAACAGAAAAATACATGAGAGCTCCAATAGCGCTCCTGTATGGAGCATCTGTCCAAGAATCATTACCCGTATATCCCGACCGATCCACGTTCAACTCGTCAGTGTTAATATTCATAGGAGTTGGAACAGGTCTACAATTCTGCATTTCAAATCGCTCTAGAACGCTGTCTACAAACCGTGGCCGGGATAAACACAAGGAGCATTCGGATCTCCGGCGAGAAATTTCAAGGCCAACAACCATTTTCGCCTCTCCCAAATCTTTCATTTCAAAACGGCGGTTCAGCTCCCCCTTCATCCATGCAATAGCCTCCACGTTGTTTCCTGCAAGCAGCAAGTCATCAACATACATGAGGATAATCATGATTGAGTCGGAGGTTGGGTCAAATTTTACATAGACACAGGGATCATTAGTGCTACTTTTGAACTTGAGCCCATCAACAAGAAAATCATCGATTTTCTGGTGCCACCGCCTATGTGCCTGTTTCAAACCATACAAGGCCTTCAGAAACTTGCAGACATGATTCGGTTTCGAGGTGTCTTTAAACCCATCAAGCTGCTCCATGTACACGTCCTTTTCCACATCACCGTTGAGAAATGCCACCTTTACGTCCATTTGATGCAGCTCCAGATCCTGATGCGCAACAAGTGCCAAAAGCACCCGAATTGACGTGAGCTTCACGACAGGGGCGTACGTTTCATTATAATCTACCCTTTTGACCTGTTGGAATCCACGAGCGACAAGACGCGCCTTCGATTTTCGAGAAAAGCCACCGTTGGAGTCCTGGGCATCTTTTATTGCAAACACCCATTTTGGAGTCAGAATATTTGAGGCCTCCAAACGTGGGACTAACTTCCATGTTTTGTTCCGAATGATCGAGTCTCGCTCAGACTCGATGGCAGACTTCCAAAAGTCTGCGTCCGGGTCTGTCGCCGCGTGTCGGTACGAGATGTTGACAACATTTGTGACGAGAGCCGTGTCATTAGGTGTCAAGGATATATTGGACCTCCACCAAGCATTTGGGGCCCTTCGAATCCTCTCAGATCTCCGTGGGGCTACATTCACATCAGGGGGCTCAGGGATTTCGTTATCTGTACAAACGTTTTCAGCGACCGTCGGGTCGTTTCCGGCCTTAGCCTGGTCATCACTTTGTCCCTGAATATCTTGTCGCGAAGCTGTAGCCATCTCGGCTGTGTCCAGTGTAGGAAGCGGAACTTGATCATCTTGTTCAACGCTGAGACCTATACGTGTTGAAAAAGTGATAGAATGCATGCGATCCCATGGTTTTTAGTTGCCACCTGGACACGTGTACACCTGTAGCAGGAAAATGCGAGCTGCACCCTTCTTCTGTGTCCACACCTTTGACACGTGTAAAATGGGCCAAACCGAAAGTTGCCTGGGACGAAAGCCCATTTTCAGGAAACTCAAAATCACGGCGCATTTTGCCATTTTTCAAACCACTTGGTATTCTGCCCTCTGATTGGCTGCTAGATACGCCTCTATACCGTCATATCGCTACAAGTGGCGATAACTGAGCTGATCATTGTGGAGCATTCTGACACTTGGCATGTTATGGTTGGTTGAAGGTTTGTCTCTCTTCTAGGCTCAAAATACTGTACACAGTGTGGCATACGTGTACTGTCGCCTAGGTGGCATACGTGTACTGTCTGCTCTCTGCCGTACGTGTACATCATAATAGGTGTCATAGGTGTACAAGTAAACAGTGGTTTCTATATTTATCCTATAGTTGCCTATACTGGCTGCATACGGCTTACACTATACTCATTATACTGGCTGCGTACAAATCACTCTTGCACAAGTATGCAGCCAAAGTATGTTGATGCAGCCACGTTGCCTCTACAGTATTGCACGTATGGCTCGTATGGCTTAATTCACGTTGAATGGCCTGCATGAGATTTACGTACTGTTACGTAGCAAAGTGAGACAAGCCCGCCGAAAATTGTTTTCACTGAGACTGAGAATGGCCAGCTCGTCTTATAGGGTACCAATTGAGGTCATCGGAGACAGCCTTGCGCTGGGGGTTAACGAGATCCGAGACGGTGGGGAGATAATCATGGCTAGGGAACAAGACAGGTATACATTTGTATATATCCTAGGATGTATATATCCTAGGATATATACAAATGTATTACATCTGGTTTAAGCGGAATGTATTACATCTGATGCCATTACACCTCCACACGAGAAATAGCATCATCGCCTTACCCGATTCATCTGGTTTTTCGGTTTGATCCGTTGACTGACTTGATACGTTCCGGAGCGCGACAATTGATCGAGCAAGCGCTTGAGGCTGAGCTGGGCGCGTTGCTTGGCCCGAATGCTGCTGGTCTGTCATCGACGACCATCTCGCGGCTCAAAGCAGACTGGTGGGAGGATTATGAACTCTGGCAGAAAAGGACCGCAACGCCCGACGGATCGTCTACGTCTGGGCGGACGGGGTCTAATTTCAGCCACGAATGGAAGAAAAACAATATACTGTAAATAAGAAATATTCGCAGATGCCAACAATGCGTCACATTTATACATAACTAATAACGCTATTGATTGTGATTGTAGTAATAGTTACTATTACTACAATATATTGTAGTATAATTATTACTATTGTAGTAGTAACTATTACTACTAATATACTACTATAGTAATTTTTACTACAATATACTACAATATATTGTAGTATAACTATTACTATTGTAGTAGTAACTATTACTAAAATAATACTACTATGGTAACTTTTACTACAGTATATTGTAGTATCTGCAGTAGTAACTACTACTTTAATAACAGTTATACTACAATAGTAACTTTACTTTTGTAGTAAATATTACTACAGTAGTAACAATTACTACAATACTACAATATTACTATTGTAGTAAGTACTACTAGTATAGTAATAGTAAGGTTACTATTATAGTATAACTACAATAGTAACTATACGTAGTAATAGTATTAATAATAGTAACTTTACGTAGTAATAGTGATATTTAATAACTATTAACCTTTACTATTGTAGTAATAGTAAAGTTACTATTTTAGTGTAACTACAATAGTAACTTTACGTAGTATTAGTAATAGTTAGTACAATAGTATTACTACTATTACTACAATATTACAATATTACTATTGTAGTAACCACTACTAGTGTAGTAATAGTATAATAACTTTACACAATCGTCGGCAACCTTATTGCTACAATAGTAATAGGTACTGCAATAGTAATATTGTAATATTGTAGTGATAGTTACTACCGTAGTAATACTTACTACAATAGTAAAGTTATCAGTAAAATCACTAATATCTCTAAAGATTACTCCCCTAAACTTGTCACAGGAGGATGACAGAACGGTGACGATCGTATTGAGCTCCTGCGCAAATTCTCGGAAGTTGGCCCTGATTTCCTCGTACCCACTCTTAGGCGAACACATCATCCTGTGCGGCCCTATGACGATGATTGTTGCCGACGGACACTGTCTCCTTATCGCATCTAGGAGACGTTCGAAATCATTCGCCATTTCTTCTTTAAACTCCTGCCTCAAACTGGAAGTTTTCCAGACCGCCGCCGCGTTATTCCAAGCCCCGGAACATACACAACCTTCTCTAGCTGCAGGGTTTAACCCTCTAACATAGCGGCGCATCGCTCCATAGCGATTTCCCACGCGCGCCTGCACCCTGCAGCTCGAACGGCCCACCCAGCTCTTCAAGACATACCCGTAGGTATCCCGTTCCGAAACCATGATGACGTCCCTACCGTCCCGAATTTCATAAACCCCAGCCAATGCTGTCGCCGATGACCTCGATATCTGAACCAATAGATGAACTAGCCATTTTCCTTTAACGTAGTGGAGGGGGTAGTGGGGGGTAGTGGAGGGGGTAGTGGGGGGTAGTGGAGGGAGTAGTGGAGGGGGTAGTGAGGAGATAGTGGTGAGGGTAGTGGGGGAGTAGAGGTAGGGGCAGTGGTGCGGGTAGTGGTGAGGGTAGGGTGGGGGGAACTACTGGCAAAGACGCGATATAAATATAGCAAAGCCACTCGGAACTTGTGCACATCCAGGTCTCGATGGAAAGTGTTTTTTTCTACGTAATTGCAATTTTATTAGACATCATTGTTTTAACAGGCTTGCCCACCAATAGCGTTATCAGTTATATATAAATTTGAAGCATTGTCGGCATCTGCAAATATTTGTTATTTACAGTATATTTGTGGTATCGAAAGGATTAAACCTTGAAAGTCAGGCTCTGATTGGTTGCGCCCGGGTGTAGTAGAGAGAGCTCTGCATATATAATGGCAGAATTCCCTAAAATATTGGGAACTTCTTCGAGAGAAAAAAATCGACCGCATCGAACTTAGAATCCGTAGTGACGTCCATTCCCCATAGCCTCTACCATCTTCTTGCTCAAATGATAACGCTGATATCCACATGGATGTTTAAACTGCTCATCTTGAACGAATCCCTCGCTGTCCATCGAAATCACTGTTCTATTAATGGTGAAGAAGTAGACAGGACGTTTGCTCCGCGCTTTTTTCCTGTAAAAAGGCAAAGAAGGCCCTCCATAGCCTCCTGAAAAGTCCCATACTCCAAATAAGGGTGATTCATTCTACAGTCAATACGGAAATCTGGTGGCCAGTTGTTTTCCTCGCTTGAGTTATCTGGCGGATGTAACAAGTATCCCACATCTATGTTGGCGTCCAGAAAATATCTGGGATTAAATGAATGGCGCAGTCGATATCTCAGATTTCTTTTTTTTCTCAGATGAATATAGTTTGCTTTTCATGCCATGAACGGTGCCTCGAAATACAATGTGATTCAATATTAGCATGTCTTCTAGCTTCAGCGAGCCCTCTTGAAAAGCTTTCCTGTTAGATTCAGAATTCGGATATGCCATGGATCCGCGTCTCACCAAATCGCTGTCTAAAGTGATTAAGTTTCCAATTTTTTGTCCAGAATTCCACATCTTGCAAAAGTACTCCAAACATTTCTCACTTCCAACATCTTCTTCCAGAATCGAAATAACTTCAGATCCAACCCCGTATTTCAGTCCTTCTGGTAAGCGGTACATGGATCTTTTTCGTAATCCACTGCAACACATTTCCGAGGTACTTCGGCGTACTGCTCCAGTGCCCGCTGGTGCCTTGCCATTAAACACAGTGCTATTGTCAACGTTCAATCCGACAGAATCAATGTATTATCCAAACTTGATAGATGCCCCTCATATTGATCATGATTTTTCCTGTAGGAGTAATCAGCTCCGGGAAAGCAGCAACATATGCTTCGGGACCATCCTCTACAGTATGTGCCATCTGGTATGGTAGAATGTGTTCGAAAACATCCGTTACAATGGTTTTCAAACCGTAATCTTTTGAAGTACTCGGACAGATGTTGTAAAGTAACACTATTTACACAGATGTTCTGAAGATAATAACTCGGAGCGAGCGCAAATAGATCAGATCCTCCAATTTGACTGGATCATCAGGTTCGCATGAAAAATATTTATATCCCATTAACCGACCCGAAAAGGCGTAGTCGTAGCAACTGTCACGATTGTCACGGTAGGACTCTCCAATACGTAAACGTTTTGATTTGAACCAATGGCATCATACCAAAGTTACGTAAAAGAAACCGTTTGAGGTGCAAAATTTACATTCACTCCTCCCTGTTAGGGTAAACGACGCTAGAGTTACAACTGTGAGGAGTCACTTATGTGGCTGAAAAATCATTTTCGGGGAAAATCAGCTCTAACAGATAGGGAATACATTGTGTACGGAAAATGAAACGTATCAAAACTTTAAAACATTTCAATGCACAATAACTACTGACCACTAACGGAACTAGATCACGAGGTAATACCGACGTCCTAGCAGGATAGTTGAGATGGAATAGACACTCAGATATTAACTGTCGAATAAACAGCTTCTCGCACCTCCCCAGACTTGTTTGAAGAAAACATTCTACAAGTTGAATTATTACATGGAAACAGGCATCGATTTTCTTGCACTGGAACCCACCCTCTCTCCCTACTGAAATACTTTTACCGCACCTGTCCATCTGCACTTGAGTTTTTCTCTTCCAACCATTACAGGTTCCACTGAAGTCACCCATAACAACATACAAAATGAGTCAACCACGGAAACTACTTCGATATGACAGATCATTAGATGAAGACTCCAGCCAAGAGTCAAGTTTGTCGGAAGAAGAGAGAATGTCTGATGAAGATTGGATTCCTCCTGAGCTAAGAGATAAGGGGAAAGAGCGTGGAGAACCACAGACCTTGGAGGAATATGCGGAATACATTGCGCAGGCATTTTCAAGATCTTTGTCCGTATCAACCCCTAGTCATGATGAAGGACAACGTTCAGGCCAAGGTAGAGGTGAGGAGGTCAATATATCACAACTTGTCGCAAAAGCTCTGTAAATTAAAATTTGTCGCTGCGAACGCTGCATGAAAAGATTCGGAAATGGAAACCAAAAGATGACCGTCTTTATTTGGAACGATATTATTTCATACAGAGATGAAAGGTGCTCTCTAGCGAAGGGTTTATGCCTCCTTACTGCCGTTAGGAGACCCTTCACATCTCTGGCCATCTGTTCGTGAAATTCCAGCCTCGAACTGGAGCTAGCCCAGATTCCCGCCGCATTATTCCAAGCCCCCGAGAACACGTGAACCTCCTGAGCTGCAGCGTCTAACGCTCTTACAGAACGGCGCATCGCTGGGTAGCGATTTCCGATGCGCGCCTGGACCCTGCAGCTTGAACCACCCTCCCAGCTCTTTAGATCATATCCATACCTGTCTTGTTCCCTAACCATGCTTACCTCCCCACCGTCTCTGATCTCCTCGACCCCATGCGCAAGGCTGTGTCCGATGACCTCAATTGGTATCCCATAACACGAGCTGGCCTCAGGAGGGGGTAGTGGGGGTAGTGGGGGGGTGATGGAGGGGGTAGTGGGGATAGTAGAGGAAGTAGTGGAGGGAGTAGTGGGGAGATAGTGGTGAGGGTGGTGCGGAGAGTAGAGGTAGGGGCAGTGTTGCGGGTAGTGGTGAGGGTAGTGGTGGGGGGAACTACTGGCAAAGACGCGATATAAATATAGCAAAGCCACTCGGAACTTGTGCGCATTCAGGTCTCGATGGAAAGTGTTTTTTTCTACGTAATTGCAATTTTATTAGACATCATTGTTTTAACAGGCTTGCCCACCAATAGCGTTATCAGTTGTGTATAAATTTGAAGCATTGTCGGCATCTGCAAATATTTGTTATTTACAGTATATTTGTGGTGTCGAAAGGATTAAACCTTGAAAGTCAGGTTCTAATTGGTTGCGCCGGGGGTGTAGGCTGTCGACTAATCTCAAGACTGATGGCTTTTAGCTCGCGCAACACTCTATAATAGTAAAGTTACTATTGTAGTATAACTGTTACTAAAGTAGTAGTTACTACTGCCGATACTTCATAGTAATAGTTACTAGTACTACAATATATTGTAGTAAAATTACTATAGTATTACTACAATGTATTGTAGTAAAAGTAACTATAGTAGTATTATAGTAGTAATAGTTACTGCTACCATAGTAATAGTTATACATCAATATATTGTAGTATCTTGTAGTAAAAGTTACTATAGTAGTATTATAGTAGTAATAGTCACTACTACAATAGTAATAGGTTACTACAATATATTGTGGTAATAGTAACTATTACTACAATCACAATCAATAGCATTATCGGTTATGTATAAATTTGACGCATTGTTGGCATCTGCAGGATTTAGGGATTTTAGTACATTATAGTAACTTATACTATTGTAGTAAGAGTAATATTTACTACTCCAATAGTAATAGTAGCTATTATGTAGTAATAGTTACTATATTGTAGTACATTGTAGTAACTAATACTATTGTAGTAATACTAATAGTTATTCCTACAATAGTATGCCCTAAAATCACTAATATCTCTAAAGACTACTCACATAAACTTGGCGCAAGAAGATGCGAGAACGGCCACGATGGTATCCAACTCCCCGGCCACTTGACGGAAGTTGGCCCTTATTTCGCTATACCCCTCCTTGGGCCTGCACACCAACTCGTGCGACCCAATCACGATGACCCTGGCCATAGGACACTGTCATATTTTCTCGCCGTAAACTTGCCGAGGTATGAGACATGATAGGTTTCTCCATTGACGTATTAGCTATGGCTTTCGATCCCCGTGTAAGGTATTTCAGTACTGATTAGCTTACAAGCAATTTATCATTCGCGGGTTAATTTTTGAGATAGTTGTTTCCAGATATATATAGATCCAACTTAAATAATATACAATTGTCTAAACTAGTTTAATTAAAACATACGAATAGAAACCCATTTTTTTAATAATATATGATAAGTGAAGATAACTCGATGATTCGAACAATGTTAAAATATTTTTATCATCAAAGGACTTTAAATATTATACTCTGGAGTGATTAAGCTGCCTAAAAAAATTTATATATCAATAATTAAGGTAAAACTAGTCCATTCTTCGCAAAAAATTATTACCGCATTTTCTAGATAGGAAATCATCCAAATAATAATGTTTCTGAGAATTTGAATGCAAAAAAACACACAGCGAACTATACATACCAAATTCAGCACAAAGAAACTATTTCAAGGTGAAAAATTGAAACATATGACCGAAACAAAATTTGAAAATATTCCTCGATATTCAAAATGAATATAAACATGGGCGTCAAATATAACTATTAAACTAGAATTTGGAATCGCTGTAGGTACAAAAGCACAGATTGAATTGTTTTTCTCAATTTGCACAAGTGATCCATTCGAATATTAAACAAAGTTTACGAATTAGACTGAGATGAATTACGAAAATATTACAACTGAAATCCACAGATATGGATCCATCAAATGGGAGGAGCTTGAGCGTGTCAGATACAGGACTTTCATTTTCTGTAAGTGGGTTGATTTCATTAATTTTTCAAAGTATCCAAAAAATTTACCTGATTTTTCTTATCAAAATTATATCTAGTAATTGAAAACTTGGTCTAGTCGATTTTGCTACCAGTAAAAGGCAAGTAGATAGGGAGATGAATAAATATTTCTAATAAGTAGCAAATTGTAGAGTAATTTTGTTACTAAGTATTGAAATACACATTGCTGAATAACTTTTCCTTCTTCAATAGCTTTCCTAGAAGCTAAGTTTTCACCAGAACGCCGAGATAAGTGTCAGTGCCAAAAATAATTGTACAAAATGTAACAATTTGAGGTCTGAATAGCAGTCTAGCTGCAGTGCAATAACCCTTTTTGTCTGATTAAAGATCAATTATCCAGTTTTGTAATCGAAAATCGATTATGTTTTGGCCTATGCAATCCTTACAGGATAATTTGGCAGGGACATAGTGGGGCCATGCCACGGACTACTTTTGGTCCAGATATTTATTTTAGAGTGCTTCAATAACTTTCAAATAAGTCTCATAACAGTCAAACGGACTGCGTTCGTAAATTATTATTTATTATCAGGCTTCTTTAAGCGACCGAGTGAATAGTCACCAAATGTTTGGATCTAGGTCTCATTCCCACCTTTCGCGCCTTGTTACTCCTTTTCGCGGCTCCCGTGTGTGTGGCTATAGAACAAATAGCCCCTGTCGTCCCTGCCCTTAGATCTTTGGACTGGTCATCCGCGAGGTTTCGCCTCTTTTCCATTTATTCCACCGCTCTCCCATTTGCATACTTTTCCCCTAGAGAACTGTATATTTAGGCCTATAGTAGGCCGACAGTGCCCTCTGAGGACTGTATCCGAGACCTGCTGCATTCAGCCCCTGCTGGAGGACCAAATCTCTCTTAAATTCTCCGTACCCCTCGTGGTGCGATACGAGCAAACCTTAGCTTGGCTTCAGCCGCTTCTTTGGTTGCTTGCAGATTTTTTTCTTTCGCACATTCGTTTTCTCTTTCTTTCCTTTAGTCCTCCAGTCCACATCTCCTCAGTGGGCTTCGCCACATGTTGCAGTTCATCGAACTCTTTTCCTTAGTCGTTGGCCAAATACTGTATTCTCTTCTAGACACTGTTTGTCCTTTGACTTGAAGAATCTCGAACAAATATCTACTAAAACAGGCTCTCAGGAAACAAAGCAACTTCCCTTCACAGGGCTTCAAGAGACGGAGGGTCCGTCTGATGACCGGTAATCGCACAGTTACCAACTGGCTCTCGATTCATTGTCGTCAGCATTCTGGCTCGATACCCTTTCGGGGCTGTTTATGTGCATTGTAATACAACAACATTACATAAAAATTGTTTCTTTATCGAGATGACTGGTTTTTCTGCATCAGAAAACAAAAAATAGACAATTTGAAATTTGAAATTTACATAAGTTTCAGAGCGACGATATGTACTAGCAGAGAAAGATTATTTTAAGTTTCTTATCACCGAAGATTGAAATAGCTGGTCACAAAAAAAAGATAGACTTCTTTTTCGCTGTAAATAGATTTTTGAATGGGGATATAGAGAAGAAACAACCATTTCTAAATATAAATTTAGCCATTCTAAGAATGAAAAAGAAAAATATTTACTTTCTTCATTTGATTTTCTTGTGATTTCCCGATACGAGTTGGTGCTGTAGTGCACTTATTTTTCATCAGCAGAAACATTACTTTTCCAATTACCAGACAGTATAATGTTAGTACCGCTGAAATTGAAATAATCAAGAATATACACTAATTTTTCATGCCTATGTACTTTCCAAGATCTTCAATTAATTTTTGCCTTAATTTGTTTCGATCCCAAAATATAAATTAAATAAACTAGTTGAAATAAGAAAAGTACCAATGCCCCTTTAAAAAATTCAAAAAGCAATACGCTTATATGAACGGCTGACTTCAAGCAAATATTAAGAAAAATATTACTTGAATTATGTTTTATTTTACATTCGCGTTGAAAGGAATTTTTGCAGTGGAAAACGTAGCAATTAAAAAACAAATTTTCATTAAGAAGAACTTCTTAAAAAAACAGTTATTTATGCCAATTAAAATTGAGAACATGTAATTTTGACTTCAATTTTTAATTCATTCCATTTACAAATTGCAGTAATCGACAATTTTTATTTTTCATACCAGAACAAACAATAAGATGAAACATAGTTTCTTGTTCGTGAAAATAATTTTTGAAATATCATTTTTAAACCCCTGGCCTCCCTTTTATTATTGGAATCTAAAATTGTAATAAACAGAGGGTCTCTAAATAGTCTATAAAGCTATTTTCTTTCAGGAAGAGAATTTCTAGACCAGATCAGTACCTAAAACTGATTCCGTAATATGTAAAATACCACAATTTACGCAAAAAGTGATCCAGACACGCTAATTCATTAATTACGTCAGATAGAGGAATTATGTATATTGCGCGAGGATGAGAGTATTTTATGACATCTCGAAATTTAAATTATTTAATTGAGTCTAATAAATATTTGTTGAGTTTGGCATCCAACATAGAAATTTTCTTTAATGGTAATTTCACGTCATCATACATTGCATAACCACATACATATTTATGGTCGTTATTATTTATTTTCTTTTTCTCGGTCGAAGATATAATTTTCGTTGTTCTGATATTGCTGGGACAAATTATTGAAAGAAATGATTTTTAACATAAACAAAGGATTTTATAAATATTTTTTCGAGTGTAAAGCAATGACGACCATGATCCACCAATGGAATAGAATCGATTGAACTATTTGCTTACTTGCGCTCAATATAATTGTCCCTAAATGAATAATATTAGCCTTTCTTGTGACATTTCTTCCAAAAGCCAATTAATATAATAAAACATATGTAGATCCCTTTATTTGACCTGGTGAACATTATCTGTAACTTAAAAATATATTGGGCTAATTAATTTTCTTTTCTTACTGGATGCTTTTCCTTTTCATAATTTTCAGAACGCAATTTACTTGTTACATTCCGGAGGATAATCCAGGGTTCCATTCTATTCCAGTATAATAAAATTTGAAAGTGCTCGTATTTCAGCAAGGGAGACTCCACTATACAGTGCTCCATCGCCAATTAACGTGCCTGGGTAAAATTCGCCATATTAGTAATCAAGCATCGTTTTAGTCATATGAAATGTTACAGAGCTAAGTTCTTTTTCCCTTTTGTCCTGATTTTAAAGTTTTGTTCGTGAAGATTTACAGCATTTTCTACAATTCTTGCATTTATCTTTCCCGTAAGCCCAGTTCCCAACTTTTCGACATCAGTCACGCAATTATTTGACTTCAATGCGGCGAATTATTCAGGAGCAATATAAAGTTTAACCTTTATCTGTACTGTATTTTTCCGAATGAGATATTTAATTTATTTGAAGATATGCATTTTTAACATTTTCATGAAATTGAGTTTTATTTTTGTGCTTCTACATCCCTGGATAATGGCTGATATTTCAGACTATACCACCAACTCTAGAATAACTCATTTCTCAAGTTAGAATCCCACTACATGCCTCGGAGAAGAAATAGCCAGAATAGATTTTTTGGATTTTATCCGATATTGCTGATAGGAGTTGTTCCCTTTGAATAATGTTAGCATCCGCGAAAGTGCTATATTCAGAGTTAATTTCTGTTAGTGCTACTTTATTGCAAAGATCAGGAGCTCAATAATATAATTGCGATTGTAAAAATTATCTTTACACTTCCTTAGGATCTTTATTATATTTTGACGCTTCCAGAAAGTCATGTACATTTTTACATTTGTGTAAAAAATCGAAATAATTTTCTTGAGGTCCCTTACTATTCGCACAAAGAACCGTTCAGATAATCATGAAAATGTCGTCTTGAAAGAGCGTCCGCAGCGATAAAGACCCATAACTGCTTAAATGTTGAGATATGTGTACACAAAAATAAACAATTCCAACTTGAATAATAAATGATCGCGGGAATCGGTTCAAATAAAAAAAACGAATGGAAAACAAAATTTAAAAAAAGATGACTGGTGAAGCTAGTTCAATGATCCAAACAATTTGAAATACTTCTCCTAACTTGGCACTATACACATTCTACTTCAGAGTGAATATGCTCACAAAAATCAATTAACAGATCAATAATTTCGGTAGACATGATTCAGGCTCGACAAATAAATTATTTCAGTGTTTCGTAGGTAGGTATTCATCAAGTTCATACTTTTGGTGACAATCTAAATGACCCTCTAGTCCCTTACCCTCCCTTCCCTTCGTATCCCCTCCTAAGTTGCCACAGCGCGCATAGCACATCACACGCCCGGGGCCTGGTGAGCGCGACAAGCCTTGGGTTACCAACCGTTTCTCCTAGCATATTTTCTTTCAAACGATTTCTTTGGATATGCATCACCCTTATTACTTCCAGATGAATAAGAGATACGGTAATTCTCTATCGCTCTTTGTATCCACCCCTTCTCGGAGCCTTCCTAGCCTTCGCGAGGTATTCCTCATCTGGATTGCCCCTTTGAATACCTCGGCCATGCTGTCCTATCTTTACCTATAACCGAGATCGTTTTGCTCCGAACTAATCTCCCAGGAGGAGAAAAGAAATGCGAAATGGTCTAATATTTGAAAAGTAGGGTCGGCTATGGTGCAGAATATCCTACAAGTTGACCAGTACTACCCCTTAAATTTCCCTTAAAATTCAACCCAAGACCGCCCAGCAGAAAAGCTGCGTTGGACATTACGGCCGCAGCAGAGTGCTTCTGAGTAAGTACCCTCAGACCTTACCTTATTCCTCCATCTTCTTCACTGCGAGGTTCCACGCGACGTCGGTTAGCACCCTATAAACGTCTGGGTTCCAACCCTCAAAACGTGATGTAGGGTTAGGCGCGAGCTTACCTCTCACGGATTTAGCAATTAAAGAACCAAATCTTTCATGCTTCGCAGAGAATTTCGCATTGAGGGAGGTGAGCGGATTAAAAATTTGGACCCTCCTGTGGGAGGACCCCAACGGGTTGACCAACGTCACTTTAAAGAAGCCCTTACAACCATTGTTTCCCGTAGCCCAGATGTGTGCTCTCGTGCGATGGACCCTGTCCCGCGGTTCGACTGCAAGGTGACGGGCCCGCTTCCTGCAAGAGATCATAAAAAAATCAAACGTTTCATTGAGACATCTGTTGGTACAGAAGCGATACTTTCTCTAGGAAAGTGGTCCCCTCCACAAACGTCTTTCTTATCCATCTCCATGATTTTCAAAAACAACTCTGCCTATCAATTTTCTTTTAGCAACGAAATCATGGAACGGATTTCTCCCATGAATGAAAACTCACTGTGAAACTCTATTTCTATTTTTTCTCTGATCATTTTGGTCCTCCTCTTTCAAAATAGGAACCTTTCGACTCGTGATTGGCTTTGTTAACCAAGTTCAGTTCCGAAATTTTATCAGGCATATTTTTAGTTATTGTCCTAATTGCATGCAAAATCAAAGCTGTGGCATTGCTTCACATTTTTTATTTCGTCAAAGGCCTTGAAACGTTTCGAATACTATCCCCTATTTAAAGTCTTAAGTCAACATCGTTGAGGCAACCACCTGCCATCAACTACCTCATCCGCTCACCACTGTTTTTGCCTCCCACATGACCAACCTCCGCCTTTCCCTAACAATCGCCAGGTCATCTTAAGGCCGCCGTCCCCTCAACGCTCTGGTCCTGATGGAAAATGGCCCAACTGACTGCGATGATTACTGTAGAAGGTTGGACCGGGAACGCGTTTGGGGGTGGGTCCGCCGTAGCTGCTTCGAGCAGGCAGAAGAGGAAGAGGAGGAGGAGGAGGGAGAAGAGGAATTAGAAGAAGAGGAGGAAGAGGGAAGCGAGGAGGATGAAGAGGAGGACTGGCTGGACCCGTGGGAGCAACTAGCGAATAACGGTGGGGGAGCTCCCATGGAGAAGTAAGGGGAGACAGAGGGAGTAATTTTGACCTCTAACTCTTCTGACGAAGATGAACAGAGGTATGAAGAGGAAGATGAGGGGGAAGGAGACATGAAAAGTGCTGGAATAGTGGGGAAGGGGCCGGAAAATATGGACCATTTGGTCCCGAATCTCAATGGTCTAGATATTTCTCAGCAGGCAATGGAGAATTCTACGCCGTTCGCGGATAAATATGAGGACTTCTGGGTGGAATGGATATTTTGGGGGAACTGGTTGGCTCTGATGTAGAGAACTAAGATATTAAGGAAAAAATACAGATATTTATCGTGATAGAATCTGGTGTTAGTCTTTCTCGTTCACACGATTACATTTGATTATTTTATAGTTCTTCTTACGTTTCTTTGAGACTTTAGGGTTACCAAAAAAGTCCACATAAGCTGAATAAACCGCTTCCTCTTGTGTAGGTCAAGCAAGCTGGCAGACAACTTCAAGTCAAGTCTCGAGTAGTAGGAAGGTGAGAATCAATTTCGGACCGGAGAAACATTTTTCTTACGCCGGTCAGAGAACATCATTGGTAGAACATGCCCCTTCTATAATTACTTGGGGCCCTCTCAATTGCTTTCTTTATCCACTCCTTTTTGTTCGTTCAACTATACCACGGTAGCACTTTTGTCGATTAAAACAATTCCTTGGGGTAGTTAGTTCTGAGTATCTCTTCTCCCGACGATTTACCCTATCACCCTCCACACGCTTGTCAACTCGTAAAGATTTACCACCACGTTTTATTCCGCTTTTAAATACGCAGGCCGAAAATATTCAAAACCAACATCGTACGCAAGTATCAGCCCGAAACGAGAGAGATTGGGGCTCTTCAGTAGATTCGGTTTCAGAGTCTTAAGCAAGTGTCTCGTGTAATGGAATGAGGATCAGAATATTGTGCAGTAAGGCTCCCCTACTCCATTTAATGCCTACATGGAGGGAGGGAGGAAAAAGGTGACGAGCAGCCACTTGTACACAATAGGTGCTCTGTGGCGCATAGAATGGGCTACACTCAGTCGCTAGTTGGCATATAGCACAAATCACACTTCTGTGCTCCCTAAAATGCACCTTCAGGACAGCCATCGAGCAAGCCGCACTGGACATGTCGGCTACTGCATTCTGCATTTGCATCAAAACCCCCCGAACCTTTCCGTACGTCTCCAGTGCCCTCACGGCCACATTCCTTGCTACTTCATTTAGACCTGCACATGCATCCTGGTGCCACCCTTCAAGAGTAGAGATTGGCACAGGCACGAGCTTACTTCTGGTGGAGGTCGCGATAAAGAGTTGATATCTTCTCTCCTTCGCGTTTCGCGCCGCATTCAGAGAGGACATCGGGTTGAATGACCTCACTCTCCTGTTGGAGGGAGCGAGGGGATTCACGAAGGTAACATCAAAAAGTCGGTCGCTCCACTGCTTTCTATTGCCTGGATGTCGGGTCTCGTGCAGTGGAGACCATGGCGTGGCTCTACGACAGGAGTACGAGCAGCTCTTGCAAGATCTTTTGCAAGAAGAGTTGCTTGGCGATCATGTCGTTTGATCCTGTGGGTTCCATGCAAGCAGCGCATGAGATGATCGCCATGTACAGCGGATATATCTGCCAAGAGTTATACACTCAAAAGTTGCCCCATGTACATCGAGTGTGTCTGCGCAATTTTTCCTCCAGTATGGCGTGGCAGGGTGAAAAAGTGAGACTTGACAGTAGTATTGAAGCCACACCGAAAATTTTCGAGGGTCAATGCTTGTCTGTAGTCCGGGGCATGGAGGACAATACACCCATTCCTTGGCTCCCGAGAGGGCCGTAGACGCGCGAAACGCCTGCCTCCTGGAATCCCCAAGAGGAATTCGTTCTTGCACTGCTTCATGGATTGCGTCTGTCAGCGTGTTTTGCGAGCAAATTACACTGAATGTGATAATAATAGACGACAGGCAACAGGTTGACCCTCCTCCTATGGAGTCTGCAACGGCTTCGTATATTAACAGCTCCTTAATAGAAGCTGGGAGAAAGGTCTTGCAAAGGTTGCTAGATGGTTAGCCAGAAGCCAAGAATGCTGGAGCGCGATGCTATTCGCGGAGGTGAGCTCGATCCCAAGAGATGTTTTTTCGTGTCCTTCGGTTTGACTGGCATTCTGAGTTCTCGGAATACTTCCGAGTCCAGTGCTCCCCTTTATGGGTTTCTGGAAACTGACAGGGGTAAATCGTCGGGAGATCAGATACTTAGATCCAACTACCCCAAGAAGGAGGTGTTGCGAGCGACAAAAGTGCTACTGCGGTATAGTTGAAGGAACAAAAATGAATGCATATGGAAGAGAGTTGAGAGGGCTACAAGCAAGTATGAAAGGAGCAGGGTCTACCACTAATGCTCTGTGAGCAGTGTTGGAAAAAGGTTTCATTGGTCCCAAGTTGACTCTCAACTTCCTACTACTCGGGACTTGGCTTGAAGTTGTCTGCCAACTTGCTTTATGCTTTTCGTGTGACTTTATTTGTTGAGCGCCCCGCTGGGGTGTGCTGGCTGGCAAGTACTCCTACCATTTCATGCAAACGGCCCCTTATATAGAGTTTTCAACCCTCACGATTTGTAGCACCTATACAGTACCCATGTGCCATGCCTGCACCGCCACAGTACGATGCAAAGCATCCCTATAAAAATAATTGAATATAAAATTGGAAGTACAGTGACAGCGCAGCCAGCGCAGCATAACAGCGCAGCATGCCAGCTCATCCAGCGGAGCACGCCAGATAATATCTAGAATTTTCATTATATCAGAAACCAATGGGATAGATCGGGTATATCTTCCAAGAGTAAAACATCCAAACCTTCCCCTTCTTATGGGGAGACTACATATCTACAGGAACGAGAGGTCTTTGGGTAGCAATAAGAGACCCAAGGCTGTAACTCTGTGAATAGCTGTCTCAACCCGGTCAGAAAAGCGGATCTGCTGCACATAATAAAAGCGTTCTTGAGGTCGACCGTTAATAGCCCATATTCTGGATCACAGTCGTACTCTTGGACGACTCTTCGGATTTCTTGCACGACTGTATCGGTACCCGATTTTTGTGGCGATATCAACTTGGAGAGGTTGGAGGTAGTCTGACGCCTTCTGGGACACTCGCTTCCGTAAGCAGCTACCGACCAATCTGCGAAGCGTCTCCCCAATGGCGACTGGCCTAAGCGATTGTGGTTGCCTGGGAAACTATAGGATAATCGAATACATCTTCCAGCAGTAAAAACACCGAAACCTTTCCCTTAGGCGACATGTCTTTCTTCGCCAACGGGGTTAGTGGGGCACTAGCGATCCAACGAGCGAGAACGGCTGATGCTTTCCTGTTGCTAAAACATCAACAAGTCTCGTAAGAGCTGCCAAAAAGCCTGAATTCCGCGATGAGGACTGAAATCTTAGCAGTTCTGCCAGGTGGCAAGGCTTTAGACCTGAGCCTCCGGGAGAGGATCCTGGTTTTGGTGCCCTGATAGCTCCAAGGATTTCGTCTTCACTGATCGGTCGGAAACTGTAGTTGGTAGAAAATGTTTCACTGACTAGAGTTGTTTCGTCGGGGGCCTGCTGGGATGATTATCCCTAAGGGCATCGACTAAATCACTGGTAGCTGGTAGAACGCCTAGCGAACGCCTAGCGAGCGCAAAGCTTGTGCAGCCTTTCCGTACGCACCTTCCTTGACCAGTTTTGTCGCCCTTTTTATATCGACCTGTTGCTGGTCCGAAATGAAACGAGCTGGTGCTGCTCGGTTTTTGGGCTGGACGAGTGCTTGCGACTATAGTGTTTTGAAGTGCCCGCGTTCCATAAATTTATTCTTTTCCTCATTTTGTCCGTAATAGAGTGCAATCGGTATTCATTGGAGCAGGAATCTGACGAGTGAACGTTCGTAAGCATAACTGCTGGGAACAGAAATGCTTTTGTGAGCGCCTGAGTTTCTCGTGATGTATCAGCGAGACAAGCGTTCACTCCATCGTCCATCGATTTTGCAGACGTGTCTGCTAGACAACCGCGGAACTTTGTCGGTACATGCGACGTGACTGGGGTGTGGGTTGTGAAGATCTCCTTAAGAGGGGCAGAGCCTTCTCACAAAGATCGGGGTTCTGTGATGCAATGTTGGGCCTCTGGTTTGGAGCTGCCGGAGCTGGGTCATCTGAAACCGATACCGGTGTATTGTAGTCGACCTCCTCCATAGATATGTGCTCCAGGACAACCTGGTCTATGCCAGCGATTAAAAACTGTTCTTCTGCCAACTTTCCTAGATTAATTTGATAGGGATAAATCGGCGGGGGAAGAGATCCTCAGAACCGATTACCCTGAGAAGGAGGTGTTGCGAGCGACAAAAGTGCTGCCGTGGTATTGTTGAACGAACAAAAGGGAGTGTATATAGAAGAGAGTTGAGAAAGCTACAAGCAAGTATAAAAGGGGCAGAGTCTACCACTGACGCTCTGCGACCAGCGTAAGAAAAAGTGTTCTTGGGTCTGAAGTTGACTCTCAACTTCCTACTACTCGGGACTTGGCTTGAAGTTGTCTGCCAACTTGCTTCACCTCCACTAAAGGAAGCAGTTTACTCGGCTTATATAGACTTTTGGCTACCCCAAAAGTCTCCAACAAACATACTAATAACCATAAAATGTATTCACGGTAATCGTGTGAACCAGAGAGACTATTAGAAGATATTTCCTCAAGGTAAATATCTAGGTGCCATACCCATGCCAGCCATCCATCGGCCAGGGGTGGGAATTGATGTGGCCATTATATAGACCTTTCAGAGCTACTTGTCGTATCACCCACAACCTGGAACTGTACTGACATCTACTATGACAGCGTGTCCTAAAATGAAAAAAATCAGCCGACGAATTTGCCACACTCACCCAAATTAAAAATATCTTGCAAATTCAAAAACTGTAAAAATATCTTCCCAATTCCGATACTGTATACAATCATGGTCCTCATCTAGATTTTTTCGTGCGCGAATTTGCGCACATCACGCCCTCTCGCTCAAGACGAACGTCCCGACTCGTCACTGCTCTTCTTCTGCTTCCGTTAGTGTTCGCTGTCTTATTGATAAAATGTATGGTCTCTCAAACGGGTACGGATGCAACTGATTACCAATATGATGCTCTAAAAAGTAGGTTCGCATTACTGGTACCTCACTTTGTAGCATAGCCTCATATATTGGTTTGATCACATCGAGGTGGGGTTGAATACATTCTTCTTCCGTGACTCTTCCGAATCTTCCAAGAGTGAAAAAATATATGTGATATGCAAACTCTTCTGGAAGATGCCGGAGGAATGGATGTCGATAAGAAAAGAAGACGCGCATCATCAAGAACGAATCTTCGTAAGATAAGTGCGGTCCATGTAGCGCCCTAAAACATAAACAGATGCTTATCATGAAATAAGAAATGACCTGCGCATCGTTCGCATCCTCGGAGATATTGCGAGCCAAAAAGATAATCTTCTTCTTCCGACTGTATGCTGTGCATGGTTGTGAAGGAGAGCTAGAGATGAAGTTGTGGTGGACGGTCCCGATGAATGGCCGCGACCAGCTCCTGACGTACTGGGACCTGCACGAGGTCCTCTCGGGGGACGACCGGAACCTCTTCTGGGCGGGTTGTTGTCTCCTGAAGGTCCTCCTCTGGTCATCATCACTGCTTCAGGAGGATCCTCACCGCCTCCAACGTTCCCAATTTGTGGCGGAGAAACGTAAGGTTCCCATAGAGGATACGGGACCAGCCTGTATTCCATATCCGGGGGTAAGGCGTAACTTCTCAGTCGCACGTCTTGGTTGTTCTTGAGAAATACGTAAATTGGACGGATAATATTCAGATACGTTTGCGACAAGTCTCCAGCAGCTACCATTCCATATCTTCCTATAGAGTAATGATATATTACCTCCACAAACTCTGGACCTGCTTCCGTGAACCTTCCGTTTTGGAATGAAAATAGAACTCTTATTAATAGTCGGAAATCTTCTTGAGGTAGCAATGGTCCGTTCAACGTACGAAAACATAGGCATATATTAATGTAGAAATGGATGATTACGTGGAGTTCGTAGTAGTCCCGCGTAACCGAGATGATCCATTCCCAGGCCCTTTTTCCTCCCATAGGAATCATTCTATAGTTAAAGATGAGTATGCCCCGTGGTTGCGCATAGTCCTGTGTGAGAAGGAATTCTTCAGGCCTCTGATGGTAAGGGACCAGACGACGTGCATGGATGGCCCTCCTTGATCTCTTCCCTGAGCTTGAACAGAGCTGATAGTGCGGGTGTCTTTCCTCCGTGACGATGCAAGGGTTCGAGTACTTGGTTTGGAAGGCCGGCCACTTCACAGCCTGCTGCATTGCTTTTCCATGTACTACAAGTACTTTAGAGCCAACTGAAAAGGTTCTGACTGCAGGTTCTGCATCCTTATTTCTTGTCTGTGTTAGCGCGCGGTGTGATCTCCAGCCTTCGGTGGCCAGTAGTTCAACTTCCCTACTCTCTTCATCGATAATATTTGTTTCCATGTCTCTCTTAACATTCTAGGAGCCCTTCCGTACATTAGCTCGAATGGTGAGCGTCCATTTCTTCCTCTTCTTCGACGGTAGCCGTATAACACTTTTGGTAAGGCATCTTCCCACTGGATTTCATTCTCCAACATAGTTTTCGATATTGCTCGTTTGATGGTTCCAACCATCCTCTCCGCTTTCCCGTTGGACATAGGAGCGTATGCGAGAACGGTCTTCAGCTGAATCCCTTTCTCTTCCAAAAACGAAGCAGTGAAGTTGCAGTAAAACAAAGGGCGTTATCCGAGATGATCCTTTTTGGAAGACCAAACGGTTCAATTATTTCTTTTTCGATGAATCTCAGTACCACCTCAGCATTTGCCTCCTCGATGCAACTGCTATTGGCCATCCAGTAAGATGTTCCACCCCTATAAGGAGATATTTGTTTCCGGAAGAAGTTTCCTTGAACGGGCCCGCGAAGTCAATTGAGAAGGTTTCAAAGAGACCGGAAACTGGAAAACTTAGAGTTGTCTTATACTTCCGTATTGGAGTGAATTTTTGGCAGTTGTCGCAGCTTTTCACGAAGTTATAGACGTCCTTATGGATACCGGGCCACCAGAATCTCTCAGTTACGAATTTTTGGTTGTTTCGAGATCCCAATGCCCTAGCTCATCATGGAAAGTCCTCAAGATCTTCATTCTTTCTTTCAAAGGGGCCACTAGTCGGGGACCGGCTTTAGTGTGCCGGAAAAGTTTCCCATTCCACAATGTAAAAGCCTTTTGATTCCTGCGTACCCAATTTCGTGTTCAAGATCAACCTTTCTCATTTCTAGTCCATCGAGGAATTTGATCAGTCCGTGAATATTAGCTTCGTACTCGTTATCGTTCGGCAACTGCAACTCGGCGACTCCGACGATGTCCTCCGAAGCTTTTTCATTTGGAATCAGTGCGTCCCTCAAGCGGGATAGGTAATCGGCAGGCTGATTATTGCGTCCGGGTCTATACACAATTTCAAACCGATATTCTGCGAAAATGTCGAGCCATCGGGCCAAGCGGTGATGTACATCCTTCTTTTGGAATGCTGTTTTAAGTGCCTGGTGATCAGTTATCAAGACAAATTTCTCGAGTGATAAAAGGTATACGCGAAACTTTTTCAGCGCGAAGACGACAGCTAGCGCTTCTTTCTCGCAGACTGAGTATCTCTTTTCCGCGTCATTCAGAGTTCGGCTTGCGAATTGAACAGGGTGTAGTCTTCCGTTTTCATCTTTTTGGGACAAAACGGCACCCAAAGACCGTTCTGAGGCATCTGTCTCCACAACGAATGGTCTCTTGAAATCTGGGTACATGAGAACTGGGGGGACACATAGCTTATCTTTAAGCTCCTGAAATGCAGTTTCCATTTCCTTGTTCCAGTAAAATTTTCCGTTCTTCGTAGTGCTGGCATGTAACGGTGCTGCAGTCTTGGCGAAATCTTTGATAAATCTTCTGTAATATGAGGCCAGTCCTAGAAGCTTCGGACCTCCGTCTTTGAAGCGGGCCTTGGTGCCAACTCGATTTTTTTCGTTTTCTCTGGATCCACTCTAATTCCCTCTTGGTCGACGATATGACCGAGTAATTGGATAGAAGTTTTCGCAAAGAAGCATTTGCTCAACTTAATTTTCAAGCTATACTCCGATATCCTCTCCACAACTGTATTGACGTGCGAGATGTGCTGATCCAATGTTTCTGAGAATATGACGACATCATCGATATAGACTCTTGCGAATGGAAGTCCTTTCAAAACCTCGTTCATCATTCTTTGGAATGTAGCTGGTGCATTCATGAGACCAAAAGGCATCACTTCGAACCTGAACGTACCGGCTTTGCTGGTAAAGGTTGTTTTTTCCTTACATTTTTCATCCAATGGAATCTGCCAATAGCCAGTGTAAAGGTCAATTGAGGTGAAATATCTCCCGTCCTTCAGGTCCTCGAGGATCTCCTCCATGTTCGGAATCGGAAATCGATCGGGTATCATTCTCTGGTTCAGTTGTCGGTAATCGACGCAAAAACGCAGCTTTCCATCCTTCTTTGGTGCGACCACAACTGGAAACGACCATGGGGATGAAACTGGTCGAATAATATCATTTTTCAGCATACTTGTAACATTTTCTGAGATAAATTGGTCATATTTTGGCGGTTGACGTCTAGGCTTGTGGTAAATCGGTTGAGTGTCGGTAAGTTCGAACGAGTGAGTAACCGGTACACTTGCTTGTCTCAAATCTGAAACGCTCCATGCAATTACTTCGGAAGATGTTAACATGTCGGATATTTTCAGTGAGGCGGGGGCGGGAAGGTGCTGCACTTTTCCTTGGATTTCTGCCATTTGGCGCCCTTTTTCTTCTTGATCCTCAACCTCAATATTTTGAAGGACCTCTTCCGTCGTGCTCACATCTTCATATATGGAATTCGCCGTATTCTTATTTTCTTTGCAAAGGTAATCTTCTTTCATGCTCCGAATTCTGTCCTTTGATTCGATATCATCGCAAAAAGAAACACATTCGGGTTTCAAACTTATCCTAGAATCCAGTCGTCATCTGTTTCAAACCCGGAATCATAATCGTCCCATGCCATGTTCATTACCCCCGAGGGTACCCTTTTCCACTTCCGAAAGTGTTAGTTGGTTCCGAATCTTCGCTGTCATAGCTAGAAGTGAAATCTTCACTGTCCGTTTCTTTTAAATCTTCAGGATGCGTGCTTTTGTCGAAATCCAGGGGCATCTTCACGGTTCTGCCGTCAATATTAACTGAAACCATTTGGTTGCCCAAGTCAATGCATGTTCCTAGTCTTTCCATTGTGGGGCAGCCAATGATTGCATCGAAAGGGAGATCCGGCATGACAAGAAAGTCTACATCAACTTTAGAGTCCCCAAAGAACACGGAAACCTTGTCAACAGTGCCCATGCATTTTGAGACGGTTCCATCCGCTACAGTTATTTTTCGAGTCGTTGGAGTAATTTCGAGACCTAGATCTGTCACCAAGTTTCTGAAATGAGGTTTGGAACAGCACCCGAATCGAAGAGAGCTTGGGTTTTCATACCCAATACTTTGACTGGTACCAGCTTAAGACGTCTTGGTGCTGTCGAGGCCGATTGAAGAAACAGTTTCTTACCCTTAGCGGACTTATTAGACCTGATAATTTTTTGAGTTCTTTTCTCGCATCCTCTGCGTCGCCCCTCAAAAGTTGACCAAACGTTATCCCAGTTGGGGCCGATGCAAGCTCAGCCACCAAATTGTACCTCTTCACATACTCTAGTACGTCCTTAGAGATACTCTTAACTTTCTTACTCTTTTTCGTCTTCTTGGCCGGAGTGACTCCCACTCCTGGAACAACTTGATCAGACCTCTTGGTTCGAGGAGGTACAGGTGCTGGGATATGCTCCAGCATTCCATACTCTAGCCTAGGTTTCTTCGATAAAATGTTCCCTTCCCCATCCCTTTTTGTCACATTGACTTGACTAATCTCTTCAGCGATGGATACGTTACCGGCATCCGTCAACCTTTGATCCCTTCTATTTTGTAAGATTTTCACCTCTGGTCCTGACTCACTCCTTGCTTCCGATAAATTGCTCTTCTGTTGTCTTTAGACCAGCAGTTACTTTCATGATGCCCATATCGACCGCACTTTGCACAACGAGTGTTTCTATGTGGATTATCAGGACACCTGTTTGCAAAGTGTCCAGGCTTGTGACAGTAAGAACAGACTTCTGCGGCCTTAGGGGCCCCAGACTGGTTCTTCTTAATGGTAAGAGTAAGGCTTTCCAACTGCGAGGTTATCATGTCAAGTCGATTATCGAATCGGGTTTCCAACCTTTCTTCCAAGTTTTTGACATCGCTCCTGACAGATTCTAATGCCGCTGCACTAGTAGCCGGCCTTTGATAATTCTTTTCAGGATGTACGATAGACATCGATGTGCGGGTTTCCCTCGGTACCTCACTCAGTGACTGAAACGTCTCCGAATTTTTGACAAATTCTACTATGGTACCCTTCAGTTCATCAAAAGTGTGAGGGCCCTTGATAGGAGGAAATCGGAGAGCCGCTTATCCCCCATAGCCGCCTTACGCAGCATTCCGTACTTGGCTTGGGCGTTGAACCCAGCCTTTTCATAAAGATCACACAAGTACACCAATGAGCTTAACAAATCGTCGAAGTTGAGCCGGGCCTCTATGGCAGTACGAATCATCTCATCTGGTTCTACCTCCTTAGCATACTCTTTCACAAGCCACTCACATACCTCACCGAAGTTACGCCCATTCCCGTTAAGAGACCACCCGTCGATAAACTTGGACTTATATTTGTGCTTTGCGTCACCATGAAGATAGGCGAAGATACTTGCCGCCTTCTCTTCATCGCCCTTCTCTCGCATCACAACGTTGACATATGTGTAAAGAAACTCCTCAACGTCTTCAGTCTTGCCGCCTGTGAACGTTATACGAGCAGCGTTGAGATCCATGATTACAGAAAAGAAATCCCCCGAAGTGTTCCTTACTACTGCTCAACTCGAATACCTCGGGTGCAACCCCCTCCACGAGAGTACCAAATGATAGGGATAAATCGGCGGGGAAGAGATCCTCAGAACCGATTACCCTGAGAAGGAGGTGTTGCGAGCGACAAAAGTGCTGCCGTGGTATTGTTGAACGAACAAAAGGGAGTGTATATAGAAGAGAGTTGAGAAAGCTACAAGCAAGTATAAAAGGGCAGTCTACCACTGACGCTCTGCGACCAGCGTAAGAAAAAGTGTTCTTGGGTCTGAAGTTGACTCTCAACTTCCTACTACTCGGGACTTGGCTTGAAGTTGTCTGCCAACTTGCTTCACCTCCACTAAAGGAAGCAGTTTACTCGGCTTATATAGACTTTTGGCTACCCCAAAAGTCTCCAACAAACATACTAATAACCATAAAATGTATTCACGGTAATCGTGTGAACCAGAGAGACTATTAGAAGATATTTCCTCAAGGTAAATATCTAGGTGCCATACCCATGCCAGCCATCCATCGGCCAGGGGTGGGAATTGATGTGGCCATTATATAGACCTTTCAGAGCTACTTGTCGTATCACCCACAACCTGGAACTGTACTGACATCTACTATGACAGCGTGTCCTAAAATGAAAAAAATCAGCCGACGAATTTGCCACACTCACCCAAATTAAAAATATCTTGCAAATTCAAAAACTGTAAAAATATCTTCCCAATTCCGATACTGTATACAATCATGGTCCTCATCTAGATTTTTTCGTGCGCGAATTTGCGCACATCATAATTACTGGCTTTCCCCTCTGATCGGGGTGCGAATGATTATACCTCCTAACTAGACAGCCAGCAGACCGTCTTCGTTATCATAGTCCGCAGTGACCCTCCAGTGCCAAAAACAGCCTCTGTACCGCCCTACCTTTACAGAAAGGTAGTATGTACTCCTTGGCTAATAGGTCTCTCCTTACTGAGGATAGTTTTCGTTCAAACTATCCTCTATCAAAATTATAGCTTCATTCCAGATTTTACTTCATGAAGTTTATCTCTAGTCTATCGTTCACTGAGACGTTATTAACTGCTACCAGAACGCTGCTGGGAAGAGAGAACCAAGAAAAAACCCACCTTAATCCCAATACAACAAATTTCAAATTGAACGGTTTTCGAAGGTTAGAAGCATTCTTTTACACCGGCACTCCGCATTGACAGTAACCTCCAATGCCGCATATTTTCTGGCTGGCCTCCCTTCCACCTTCTGGTAGATTGGAGTGCCATTTACAGTTTTCGACGCATTGTACGGTTTCACAATTGGCTTGGCCATTATCCGGTATCTACGCTCCGGTACAAATTTACTGGGTACCAACCTACATATCTAGCACAGCAAATTAACCCCCCATTTTCCCCCAATTGCAAAGGTGGCGCCCTCCCTTGGTAAATCATAGCCAGGTAGTTCGAGATTGCGAAAGATCTCTGCTTCATCCCAATCAAAAACGAACAAGCTGTATGGGTTCATCTTCGCAGTGATTACTTACAACTCGATATCATCCATGATTGGTCCAATAATGGGATTTTTGAGCAAGAATAGAGAAAGGGCGCCTTTTTTCACATCAGGAGAGCAGCCATGGCTGTCACATATGCTTTGCATCGTTTCAAGAATTGAGTTTTCCCTCTTCCCTTGAAACGGAGTTTCATTCTGACCATGTGAGCTACCAATCAACGCCCGTCGTTTGCGAGAAGGTTCTTGAGAATCGCCTTCAGACGAACCCTTCTCACGTGTTCGTTTATTTGCACACGCCATGCCGTCAACCTCAGCAGAATTTCTCGCAACCACAATACCTTCCATTGGAGCCTCAATGGAATCAAGGGTCGAGGTCTCAGGTTGCGGTCTTGGTGATTTGAGCTCGGTCGGGTTTTGATTTCGACCCTGTGGTTGGGTATCAACATTTGATACCGACTGGATCTGTAAGGCAGTAGTTTGATTCGAGTCTCGATGAGCACTTTGGAATAGGACAATGAGATTAAAAGAGGGTCAGTGATCATTGCCTTGGCACTTTGCGCTGCGAAAGTAGCTGAGTAATTGACTTGATTCAGTCTCATTTACTGACTTACCTTGAGACATGCTCTCTTCCCTCCACAGCAGTACGAAAAAGCTGGAAACATCCGGGTGCGAGACAAACAAATGGTGTTCTCGATCCGTGCTTTTTAACTTGATGTTTCTGGGGAACAGATCAAAGATTACGTTTCGACAAGAGTTTATGTTAGTTCTTAGCTTTTTCGATACAGACATTTACACACAAAGAAAAATGGAGCTGAGTGGACAACTTACGCCAATACCCGTGAACGACGTATACTTCGAATTGCAACCTTCGACAGGGCACGTTACGTTCCCCTTTTGCTCATAAAATGCAAATATGTGCTTCCCAATCTCTGTCTCACGTTCTAACCCTTTCTTGAGACGATGTTCTTCCAAAACAGGTGGAAGAGCACGGGAGTTTTCGTAAATGAGTCTATCATGAACTAGTCTGTTTACGTGTTCCATTCGTCTATTCGCCATCTCCTCTAGAGCTGTCATTTGGACATGATTGTAATGGCGGCGTTGACGCCTTACCGCGTTTTCTTGTCTATTCGGCATTTGGACTGACGAAATTGAGGGGCAGATTTTGCTTTATGTTCTCGTTGAGGTAGTTTTGGATTTATGGTTTCAGAAGTAGAGGCGATGTGGGAAGGTTGAGAATGGTTTGGATTGTAATATATCAACAGAGGAACAGCTTAGCTGACTTTTTATAGGATTCGCTATTCGACGTCTAAAAAGTGAATTTGGCGGGTGTGATAATAAAGAGCCTACAAATGCATCATTAGGATCTGTTATACCCCATCACACCGAATAAATTTTACTAGAAAGGGAAGGATTTCTGCTCCTTTTACCGGTCGAACAGCCATTAACTGGAAGTCTAGCGCCGTGTGACTACACCAGTGTTTTTTCGTGACAGAAAGATGAATAAAGTAAATTTGTTCTCAGTTATGATCGATAAATTTATTTGTCACAACCGTCATGGCAACCCTAGGCCCTCTTGACGGAAGGAAAGTCTCTGCGAGTTCTACGGCGGGAAAGTGTGCTAAGATTATTCGGAGATCAGCTACACCGCCATGCGGCGGGTGGCAACGTGTTGCTCCTGCATCACTTAGAGGATAAACGCAAAACGTGTAAAGAAGTGCGAAGTTCCTGCAAAGGAAAAAACCACGAAGGGAAGCAATGAAGGAAGGCTATGTAACTAGATATTTATCAAATATGAGTTCCAGTCTAAGATTTGATATCTATCAAGGCAGAAGAGCTGCACTTCTTTCGTTACTCAGAATCTAGTTCGTTACTGAGAATCTAGTTGTGATGAAATAAAAACTGGGTGTCTAGCATAGCTGGCTTTGAGTAGAACGCAACGCAACAACGGTAGCTCCGAGGCAAGATCTCCATCCTTCCCCCAACAGCACTTTTCACCGTCTAGGATATTCCAGGCTATGACTAACTATATATTCCGAACATTAACGCAACCCACGTTCCCTCTCTCCGTCCCGGCTGAACTCTGACTTACTTTTCCTCTGCAGTGTTACCATAACCGAAGGGGGAAGGTTTAGGTGTTTTACTCTTTGAAGATATATCCGATCTATAACCGAAGTAAAGCGCGCTTGGAAGTTTCCTCCATACAATACTCCTGGCCCAGATGAACCCGGTTCTAACGTCCTGTGATTCACTGCTCACGTTCCTAGGGGTTCCAAGGCCACGCATTTGGTCATATGTGTGCTGGTTAAATTTATCAATAATTGTGTACCTGACAAGCTGCCGCGTAGATTTAGGAGTTTTTTCACGAGTGTGCTTTTTGATTGGTTTTCCAAAGCCAGAATGTGAGAAACTGCTTCTGAATAGCAATAGGTGCATCCTTCAACAACTTATATTTCGACATTTTGTCAGGAGAAATTGTGTGGATCCTGCTACTACAAAAATGTTTCTTTCCACAAATTTCTGTTCCGTTTATTCCGAGATACATTATTGACCTCTACATTCCTAAGCCTATTGCCTTCCCTTTTTCCAAAAAAGAACGAAATCCAAAAAAATCCTTTACGAATCCAAACTCACTGAACAACTCTATTCTCTATTTTCTATTTGAAGATTTGGTCTTACTTTTTCAAAAATAGCTTTCAACTTATGACCCGCTGCGTCATCTTATGGAATTCCGATATTTTATCAAGCATTTTTTAATTGCTGCCCTGACTGGATTCAAATTCAATGCCGCGACAACGCCTCACAATTTTTAATTTTCTCATGGCCATGAAACTCTTCTAAGACATCACCCTATTTAAACCCCGACAGTAGCTTCGTTGAAGCAATACCCCTAACATCAACCTATCCCCAGCGTAGCTCCCTTTGTCCTCCACATGACCAATCCTTGCCCGTCCCTCACCATTGCTAAGGCATCCAGAACCTGCCCTCTCACTGACACGTCCATGATAGGCGATTGGCCAGCCATCTACCTCGCCTTCCGTAGAAGCATGATGTAACAATGTTTCTGTTACACCACTGTGTAATAGAGACTTGTTCGCTGTCGCTATTCCAGTTCTCTATTACACAGTGGTGTAACAGGGAAACTGTATCGTCTTGAATGATTTTAAAAATTTGGTTTTCCCCCAACGTTATTATTTGACGTGGACCCCCACGTCATCGTTTTTATTTACGTAGTTATACTCTAGATATTACAATTCTATAGTCACACCTCTACTTTCTAGTAAGTTCTACTGAGCTAACAGGGTATAGAATTTCTACAGTAGAGTTACCGTACGGTCTATAAAAGGGGGGGCTCATCTGCATTCTTGTGGAAATCCAGGTACACTCCATACACCCTTTGCCCCAAACTTTCTGAAACCCGTTACCATCGCCTGTACAGTTTCTTTAGCAGCGCCCCGGCTGCCTCCCTCTCTGTTTCACTGATAGGATCGCTTTCGCCGGTTCCGCTGCTTTATCGCTTTCGTCTTGCTTTAGTTCGAGGTTTTCTTACACGTATATTTTTGGGTTCTTGAATTTTTGGAAACATTTTGCTGACAGGTTTACTGTAAGCAATATCGTATACTGTAATTGTGGGCTGGAGTGCCAAGTACAAGAGAGTATCTGTGGGCTGGAGTGCCAATTACTCCAAACCCCATTGTTCCACGCAGGTCGCGGTTACTAATTGGAGAACTAGGTAACCGGTAACTTGGGGGTGCAGCCTAGTCTGCGTTCTATAGATTATTCTGCTCAGGAAGCGTGTAGGCCTCACGAAGCTGTGTGATCCTTTTCAGAATACTTAGACTGGACAGTTAGGCTTAACTAAGTAGCCTTAGTAAAGCCGTACTTCTGACCAAGTCCCCATTTGAGAGTCCCCTCACAGTATTCCTATACAATCCTATTGCACTCGTTGGCTGTTAGCTAGGTGCATTGACTGGGTCACGGGTTCAGGTAACGCTTCATAGGGTTGACTTGGACTGGACTTGGACTAATGGGTATGTGCTCAGAAAGGGTATTCTTTGGTTATTCGCTATCTTAGAGTCGGTTTGAGAGGCTTTCCTATAGGGTAAGGACACCGATCGCGGTCTACATAGTGGACTGGTGGGGACATCCCGAACGGATTGCTGAGTCACATCGGAGTGTAGGTGTGATCAAAGCTGCTGGTGAGTCACTCTATTCGCGGGTAGGGAGCCAACCCGTCGTCCAGGGACGAATCCCTTGCAGATTTCAACTTCAAGCGATTGTATTCAAGTTTAGGTGTTATTGTAAGGCTTTAAGTGAGAGGTTTGTTGAACATGCCTTTCTTCAAACCAAATAAGCCTGTGTTGTTCGATGGGACTCGAGATGCGTTAACGGTTCGGTCATGGTTGCATTCAGTCGACAAATACCTGAGACTTATACAGGTGGGCCATGAAGAAGTCATTGGTGCCCAGAATGCTATCGACTTTGCTTCGACATTCATGACCGGAACTGCCGCAAACTGGTGGTATACAGTTGTGTCCGAGAATGCTGGTCCTCCTACATGGGAAGCTTTCAAACTCCTGGTTGAGGCAGAGTTTGTCCCCCAGGACAGTGTCATTCGAGCTCGCGACAAACTTACCAAGATCCGCCAGAAAACGAGTGTGGCAGCGTACCTATCAGAGTTCAGGAATTTGGTTATCATTATTCCGGGTATCAGTGAGTCGGAAAAATTGGCGCGGTTCTGTGAAGGTCTCAAACCACACATTCTGTTGGAGGTTCATAAAGGAAACCCATCCAAGTTTAAAGCTGCGACTACCATTGCTCTCAACGTTGACGGAGCATTTTATGGTGCAGGTTTCTTCACTGGCAGAGGTTCATTTCACGCCAATCAAAATGCCTCAGATCCTATGCCGATGGAGATCGGAAACCTTAAACTTAAAAACGATGGGCAGCGTAAGAAATACTTGATGGAGAACCGATGCTTTACGTGCCATAAGGTGGGATGTAGACCTTGGAAACACAGAAAAGAAAACGAGAATAAAGGTAACAGGGGTGGTACTCACATAGCGGCGAACAATACACAGGCAGGACACAGTAATGACTTGAATGGCTTTGACTCGGGAAATTAGTTGGTCCACCAGACTTGGTGAACACTCAGGTGAGACCAGTAGTGAGTGCGAAAAGATGTCCCAATGAGCAGAGTGAAACCGTTGTGGACATCACCGGAGCTAAATTCTCAGAGAACAGGGAAAAGTCGAAAGTCTCCGAAGCCGAGTCTAATGGAATCACGTCTAGTCATGATAACAGCATCCCCACTGATGGACCTATACCAGTGGAGCCTTTGTTAGTACTTGAAGGTAGACTGAATGGAATAGCAGTCAAAGTACTAAAGGACGATGGATGCAATACAAAAGTGGTTTCAGCCGAGTTCCTGAAGCGAAATTGGAACTTTTTTTGAGATTCAGCGTGAACTAGTCATTGTTTGCAATTCACAGAAGGGAGTCACTGAGGAAGTATCTGAGATCATTTCCAACGGAACCATTAAGTTAGGCGAACATACATATAATTCTAGTTGGGCTGTGTCCCAAACTAGGTATGAGGTTCCGTTGGGAATGCCGTGGCATGTTGCTCACAATCTACGTGTCGACTATCGGAAACGAATTGTGATGGTGAAGGATGCTTTCATTCCAGCGATTGATTCCTATGAAGAAAACAGTATTGATGTGTCCAATTTGGGATTGAAGAAAGTTAGACGAATTCTGAGGAACGGGGGTGACTTCGAAGTATTTCAATTACTTGAAGCTAACAGTATGACAGGATTGACAGATTCAACGTTTCATGGAAGACTGAGCAGATTACTGGATAATTTCAAAGAGGTCTTTCAGGATGAATTTCCAAGAGGGCTTCCTCCGATTCGATCAGTTGATCATGAGATCAAAGTGGAGGAAGGAGCAAAGGCACCTCATCGACCTTTATTCCAGTTCTCTCCATCCGAACGTAGGGCAGCAAAAGAGTACGTCGAGTCTCTTCTGAGGAAAAGGAAGATCAGGTCCAGTAAATTACCATATGCGGCACCACTTTTCTTTGTGAAAGAAAAGGATGGAAAACTTAGAGGTTTTGTCGACTATCGCGCTTTGAATCGCATCACCAAAAAAATGCTCCGCTCCCTCGTTCTGATGAAAAGTTCGATCGACTTGGAGATGCGAAGTTTTTCTCCAAGCTTGATCTGAAAACAGGATTCCATCAGATAAGGGTGAAACCGGAGGACATCGAAAAGACTGCGTTCAATACAAATTATGGGCAATTTGAATATCTTGTTATGCCAATGGGACTTTGCAACGCTCCTGCTATGTTCCAAACTTTTATGAACCAGATCTTCTATGATTGCATCGATGTCTTCTTGTTTGTCTATATGGACGATCTTCTTATAATTAGTAAGAATGAGGATGAACATTACGAACATCTGGAAATTGTGTTAAAGAGAATTAAGGTCCACAAGCTGTAAATATCTCCGAAGAAATGCTCTTTCTTTCAGACTGAGCTGAAGTTTTTGGGTTTAATAGTCGGGAAGCACAGCATTCGTGTCAATCATGAGAAGGTCGAAGTCCTACAAACTTGGCCGAAACCTGAATCTCTAACGAAGTTGAGAATTTTCTTAGGTCTGATACAGTTTTTCCGTAGGTTCATTCAGAAGTTCTCCGCAATTGCTGCACCTCTCACAGATCTGACAAAGAAAGGTGGAGGTATTGGAAAATGAGATAACCAGTGTGATAAAGCTTTTCAGAAGCTAAAAGAAGCAATGACGTTGCCTCCAAGTTTAGTCGCTCCTAATTGGAACAAGCCATTTCGTGGTCATGTAGATGCTTCACAGCTTGCTGTCGGTGGAACTCTAACCCAGTTGGATGAGAATAGAAGGGATCGTGTAATTTCTTTCTATCCAAAGAAACGTTCACCAGCTGAGTCGGACTACACTTCAAATGACAAAGGGCTTCTGGCTTTGATTAATGTTCTGGGAAAATTCAGGTCCTCTCTTGAAGGTTCTGAATTTTAGATGTTCACAGACAACCAAGTTTTTAAGATCTTCTTTACAAAACCGAAATTGAGTCGGAAAGAAGCACGTTGGTTGGAAACTCTCGGTAACTTCGGAATCTTTCCCATCACACTGAAGCCCGGAAGAATTCACGTCTTGGGAGAGGCATTATCCAGAGCTCCGCACGTGACTAGAAGAGACCGTGACATCTCAGTGAATGACGTTGAAATTCCCTACCTTGACGTTGATCAGATCATTCCTCGGTATGATGACGACCAGTTCTTTGGTCCAGTGGTAAAAGCCATGGAAGGAGAGTGGCCAGGGGATATGGTCCAGAAGCAGAAACTTGAAAAAATTCTGCCAAGGTTCTGAAAAGATGGTTCGAGGCTGTTTTACAATGGAAAGTTGTGCGTACCAAGAAGGTCATTTTCGGATATTTTGCAAAATGCTCACCACTCTAAAGTTGATTGAAATTTTAAATTTACGAAGACACTGTTCAGATTAGATAAATTCCATCGGAAACATAAGACCCGGGATGTTCGAAAGTATTGTGAAGGATGTCTCACATGTCAGCAGTATAAGGACTCTAATCAAAAAAAGTTGACTGATCCAATGTCACTGGAATAGTCTGACCGCAGATGGGGTTCATTAGCTACAGATTTCATTGTGAGGCTACCCCTGATGAGAAGCGGTCATGATGCGATCACGACTTGGGTTGATCGACTTACTCGTCGAGTCCATTTTCTTAAATCTAAACATCAGATACTGCTGAGGACACGGCTTGAGACTTCTTCGTGAACATATTCAAGAACCACTGGTTGCCTGATGATGCGATCTCAGATATGGACAGAAAGTTCATTTCAAAGTTTCGGAAGACACTAATGAATCTTTGTGGAGTGAAATTAATAATGTCTACAAGTAGAAACCCACAAACAGATGGCACTTCTGAGATTATGAATAGGATGATCGAGAAATATCTCCGTTGCTATTGCTCGTATCATCAGGATGACTAGGATGAAATGCTTCCTTCTGCAGAATTTGCATACAACTCGGCTGTGAGCGATGATCTGGGTATGTCACCATTTGAGCTAGACTTGGGATGGACACCTAAATCGCCATTGGACTTCTTGGCTAGCAGCAGCATACCTCTTCAAAGTTTGGACGAATTTCGTGCCAAGCTCAAGGTTTCTCTTGAGGATGCGCAATTTTCCTACAAAGTAGCAAAAGCTCGGCAAGCTGCATATGCTTCAAGGCGATACAAGGTTCCAGACTACAAAGTCGGTTCAAAGCGTTTGATCAATTGCTCGTTGTTTACAGACGTTTATTCTAGGTCCCAGGATTCTAATAAGCTTGGTGCTCGTAGATATGGGCCTTTTGTGGTTAAGGAGCTAATTGGTAAGAATGCTATTCGACTGGATCTCCCTGATCATTTTAAAATCCATCCAGTCATTCATATCATTCACACCACACCACATTTGGAGCAGCCCGATGAAATTTCTTTACCCATTCTTTTTGCACCTGCACCGCCTGAGCTGCCAGATGGACCAGAACAGGAAGTTGAGGTTATCTTGGATCACAAAAAGGTTGGACGCGGTTTCAAGTTCTTGGTCATGATGCGTGGTGTGCCACGTCATGAGGCGGAGTGGCAACGAACAATGGCCTTCGTTGATGTTACGGAAGATAGATCTGCCGTAGTAACGGAAGCTCTCCAAGAGTATATTTGGAAACATAATATACTACCGCAGTATCTTTGACGAGGACGTCAATAGTCCGGGGAGGGAATAGTGTAACAATGTCTCTGTTACACCACTGTATAATAAACACTTGTTCACTGTCGCTATTCAAGTTCTCTATTACACAGTGGTGTAACAGGGAAACTGTATCGTCTTGAATGATTTTAGAAATTTGATTTTCCCTCAATGTTTTTATTTCACGTGGAGCCCCACGTCATCATTTTTATTTACTTAGTTGTATTCTAGATAGTACAATTCTATAGTTACACCTCTACTTTCTAGTAAGTTCTACTGAGCTAACGGAGTATAGAATTTCTACAGTAGAGTTACCGTACGGTCTATAAAAGGGGGGGCTCATCTGGATTCCTGTGGGAATCCAGGTACACTCCATACCCCCTTTGTCCCCAACTTTTTGAAACCCATTAACATCGCCTGTACAGTGTCTTTAGCAGCGCCCCGGCTGCCCCCCTCTCTGTTTCACATGAAGTGGGAAGACGTACGAGAGCAGGTGCGCTACCACTGCTTAGAGGAGGCACAGAAGGTAGGTGACGAGTAGAGAAAAAGGAGATAGGGGAGTCTGAGGAGATATAAACGGATTTGGAGTGGTCTGAGGGAGGTAGGATTGGGTTGACAGATAGCATTATCTATTTTACAGCAGTTGGGAAGCTTCTGTTGGGAACGGAGTGGAAGAGGTTGGAACCACTGTTGAAAACTTTTTTGCAGGGCATGAGGGGAAGGTAAATAGCTGCGAGAAAGAATTGGAGCGTCTTGATATGTTCGAAGAGGCCTTTCATCCGTCTGGGCCGTTCGAAAAAATTTGTATGGATTTAAGTGTAAGTACAGCTAATTTGGGTGAATGGATTTTCTCTGATCTCCAGAACCAGTATTGCACGGATAAATGTATATTTTCCCTGAAATTCTCTATTGTTAGTATCTTATACCCTAAAGATTCCCTTCAATGCATTTTGTGATATTTTTTATGTTTGTTCATGAATTCAGTTTTAGCCAAAAATTCTATGTAAGTAAACATCTTCCTCTAGAATATTACATGGAAGTTCAGAAATAACTTTGTTGATTGCAGGCGCAAGTAGCCCAGAGGTTGAAAGTCAGCATCAGCCCTGAAAAGTGCTCTTCAGTAATAGTTCCTGATCAAAGGTGATAGAACCTGTCCATTCTACACTTTATCGTAGCACCTACCCCCGTTCTTATTCAACTCTTCTGGTGCCAACAAGCATGTTTCGGTAACACTCTTATTGCAATAAACACACCCTTCCTTGCATTGTTCGCTATCCGAATATCATTTTTGTAGATGTATCCGACGTAGACTAGTCTGTGAGCTCACTACCTGATTCAATAGCTTTCTGTTGGAAATTAAATGAATCTGAGGTCACTGTTCAATTCATAAGCCTCTTTTTATGTTTTATTGCAGAGCAAACCTTCGTGCTTCTCAGCATCTCCGCCAGAAATGCATTCAACTGTTTCAAACGTAGTATCTTTCTTGAAGCCTTCACTAAAAATAAACCTGCTCTCGCTCGTTGCTCTTTCCAGACAATAAATATTTTGCTGTATTCCCACGCTCTTTTTTGGGGTTGATGAGATCTTTAGGAGAATCTAAGTTCAACAAAGCGATCCATTGGGCATGCCTCTGTTCGCTCTCACCAGGCAGTCGTTTTTTCTCTCTTCATGCTCATTTTGACACTTTCTTTTCTTTTCTCTGTTGCCAAGCTGAAGACATAAACCTTGTTTCGCATGTCTTTGCAGCTCCTAATAAGTTCATATTCGTGAAGATCTATGTTACCCTTTTCGGTTTTCATATTGCATTACATAACTTCGAAGCATGGAAGTCTGTATAATCCCGTGAATTTGACAGTCTTTTAAAGTCTTTTCCATGGCACATGGAAACGACCAATGGATCGAAATACTTGGGGCTACCATTGGCACCTCCGATGGATGTCATACATTCCAAGACAGAAAATGTCGCTCTGCGTCCTTCCTCAGAAATTCACGAAGTCCTCTTTCTCAACCAGTATTTCCTTCTGCTTGCGTCGCCAGTATGCCAGTGCTAGTGACTTTACCTTGGTCTATTTATTGTTGTACACCCTGCTACATTTCGCCTCTGCTTTGGCATCACAATATGACTCATAAAAACGAATTTATTTTCACGAAAAACCTGCATCTATCGGCGGCACGTATAACTATACTGTTGAATTCAATATACGTCCATATCAGTTGGGCTTGAAAACATATTCTTAGGTACTTACGAAACCTTGCCTCAATTCTAATCTCTCTATCCTCTCCATTGCCACCCCTTACTCCAACTTTCTCGGCCCCTTCCTGACTGTTCTAAAGGCTGTAGGAAATACATGATTTCTTTATGCCGCCCTTTGGCTCTCAGGTAAATCTAGAATCCCTCCCTCTCAAGGAGGGAACTGGCTCCAGTCCTGTTGCTATATTCTACAGTTTCACCTTCTTATGCAACGTGTTGTTTCACCGGCTTTACAATACTACACGAGTCTACTGCATCTACTGTACTGTAGATGAACACTCCCGGAACACTATACCAGGGAAAGTAGGCACTTTGCTGTCATAACAATATTCCCAATTTTGTTGAATGAACGTTTTACCCATTGATACACTTGGAATTGTTACATGCCAGTTACCGACTGGATTATATCATCAATGATGTACCAATCAGAGCTTGCCTTGGTATCCTACGTACGTCTTAAATATCGTCAGATTATCTCACTCGTGACGACTACAAGTTCCAAAGGCGTAACTACGACAAATTCAGAGTTTTTAGAGAAAATCTTTGCATATGTTACTTAAGAATATATTTTTATATACCTACTTCTATTTAGAGCTTCATTAAATGGACGTGGTCACGGCCTTTCTGAACAGTGACTTAAAAGAGAATATTTATATAGAGCATTCTAAAGGTAGCGTTGAATCTTCCAAATGCAACCATTTTGCAAACTTCTCAAGAATATTTCCAACCTTAAACAAGCATTTCGACAATGGCACAAGAAGAGAGACGATTTCCTTACTCACATGTGTGGCTTCAAGACCACAAAATTGATGCCTGTCTATATAAAAATATATCGAAAAACAACTTTACGCTGATTGCTCTATATGTGGATGACCTGCTCCTTGCAGCTAACTACCTGAAGGCCGTGACCTGCATGAAAGGTGAACTGCACAAAATATTTGAGATGAAAGATTAAGGCGAGGCCAAAAAGTGCATTGGATTTGAAATAAATAGAAAATGGTTCTCCACATGGATCCGCATCTCGCTGACAGAGTATGCTAAGTCCATTTTGAAACGGTTTTGTATGGCCAATGTTAATACCATGAGGACTCTGATGGAGCAAGAATTACCCCCTGAGACGTCAACTAGCAGGTATTGGGATGTACTATATAGACAAATCATTGGGTGCTTAATGTTTCTTATGGTTTAGTCTCCTCCATACCTTGCCTATGTGATGGAAAAATGCCCTCACACTGTGAAACCACTCACCAGAAATACTGGGAAGCAGCTTAACGAGTTCTGAGATACATCAAAGGAATACTCTCATGTAGTGCAGTTCTGGATGAAAATTTTCCTGTACAAACTCTAGAGGGCTTTAGTGATGCAAAATGGAGCGATTGTTTCGGTTTGAGAAAGTCCACCGGTGGGTATGTCTTCATACTCGGCGGGGAAGCTATTAGTTGATCTTCTAGAAGAAAAACAGTCGTTTCAAAATCCACATGCGAAGCGGAGTATATTGCAAAGTGTCAGGCTTGCAAAGAAATAGCTTGGCTGAAGTGCCTTCTTGCAGACGAATTGGGAAAATCCAAAGACAGCACCGTTACAATCGGATGAGATATAGCGGGTACAACAGCTTTTCCGGGTAATGAAGGAGTTAATCTTGTTAGGTTCGGAGACTATCAAATGATGCCTAAATCGTTGGCGAGCCTAATAAGAGGCATGGGGCGTCTTCCACATGTACACGTGTACACGTGACCCTAAGGCATTTGTAGAAGAAATCCCAAGTTTCCGGTGACGAAAGTATGATTTTGAGGGATCATCGATTCATGCAGACTTTGCATAATTTTTGACAAGTGGAACTTGGCCCATTGTTTCTAAGGCTATAGATTGCTTCCTGCAACTTCATTGGCTGATAACTCAAGTAATTAAATTCTATTGGGTGATGAATTACACGTGTAATGACTGTAGTGGTGCGAGGGTTGACTGTGGGCTATTTTAGAGGCCAAAATGTGGTTTATGGGGTGATTTAATGTAGGATTATACTGTATAAGAGATTGCCGAGGTAAGATATGTACACTTGTATGTCGTGACAGATGCCTATGAGATGTATACATGGTACAGCAAAGAGTAGAAACGGTGGGTGCAGTGTTGTACACATACTGTACTTGTGTCTGATGTGGAACTGTACTTCGTATTTTAACCTGTACTTCTTACTGTGTTTATTACTGTAATTCTTACAGTACTTAATGGCGTTAGTTAAGAGTCTGCTATGAGAAAACCGTCATGGCTATACCGCTCCGATCTCTCTAGGTACTGTAGAATTCCTATCATATCCCTTCGCTGCATTCCACTGCTGCAACCCATGGATGCATCAGTCCGTTCCATTCTTGCCTGCACTTTGAAAGAGATATTTGATCTTATAGTGGGTATGAGGATTCTAGTTATGATTATAGTTTTTTCCGGCTGCATCCAAAATCAGTTATTTGATTCTATAATACGCATGATATTTCTAATTATGACACACTGCTACTTACGGGATTCAGAGATAGAAAGGTGTTAAACTGGGCCCATAACCTAATGGAAGTTGGATAGGGTGAAGGAATTCTCTGGACGGATGAAGCTGTGAGCTGTGCTACCCAGAATATACTCGCTACTCTAGAATTCTGACCTGAAGTACAACCTACATTTTCTCGCTAACGCACTGTGTCCATTAACAAAATACCACAAACTGAACCTTTTGAGCAAACTAAAAGGTATTGGCCCGGTAATATCGTTCACTCGGGGCATTTTGAGAACTGCTTCCAAGGTTTTCAAAATAGTTTAAGTCATTTTGGCCCAATACACACATCAATACAGCAACTTATTTTGCAAACTCATCGGAACCGACTGTGTTGTGCCAAAATAACGGACTCAACCCGTCACACGTATTGTGGAATCACATATCTGATTTTGGATGCAACCAGACAAACGAAAATCATAATAAGAAATATCATGCGTATTGTAGAATCACATAACTGATTTTGGATGCAGCCGGACAAAACTATAATCATAACTAGAATCCTCATATACACTATAAGATCAAATATCTTCTTCTAGGTGCGGGCAAGAATGGAACGAACTGATGCATCCAAACTCATTTTTAGATACGAGACGAAACGTTATTTCACGATACGAAACGTTAGCGAAGCGACGAAAGACAATCAACTCTTGAATTATTAAATACGTGCACCCCTAACGCTACCGAAACATATCAAAGGAAAAGAATATTTTTCGATCTCTCTTACAGTAGTGACCAATCATCGACCATCCAGAATATGCCAAGTGTCATATTTCTCTACAGAATCCAGCTCAGATACAACCACTTGAGCATTGCTATTGGTATGGAACGATTATGTAGCTCGAGCTAAATCGGTCCACGTATACATATGTACACTTGGCAATCACGACCTATAAGCTCGCACCCATTTCACGCTTTTTTTTACCATTCCACCTCGATCACATAGTTTTAAACCAGGTCCTGCTTCCTATTTCAACCCATTACCACGACGGGATGAGATTTTTCAGAAAACTCGACCAATTGGTTTCGTCAACGCGTCAGCAACATTTTCCATTTTTGGCACGTAGAACAGGTCAACCTTTTTTCGCGCAACTTCATCTATGAAGAATTGATAGGCAATATCAATATACTCGTTGGGTTTGTTGGAGCATTCAATTCGGGCCAGGTCCATTTCTGCTTAGTTGTTGCTGTAGTTACTGTGGCTCTCTCAAGCCCGAGTAATTTCATACCAAGCGATGTTCACGGTTCGAGGATGTCTCGAATGACACATCTAAGCCATATAACCTCTTTTCTCGCCGCAGTTACCGAGATGTAATCGGCCTCACATGAAGAAGCGGATACAATAGTTTTTTTACGCGACCACCAAATTACCCCACTACCAGCGATGCGAAACAGGAAAACGCTCGCCAATTTGCGATCCAACACATCCCCGGCCAAATCCAAGCCATTAAACGCCAACAAACCAAGCTCAGCATTCCCTCGTAACACAAAAGATATGTCTTTTTTCCTAGCAAGGTATCTTATTACTCGTTTTACAGCTACCTAGTGCTGTTCTTTGGGATCTTCGCAGAAACCTGAATTCTTGCCCACAACATAAGGTACACTAGAACGTGTTCCAATAGATAAGTACATGAGGGCCTTAATCCAATCATGTACGGCGCATCAGTCGTAGGTTCTTGTTGTGTGGACATTCAACTATTTAGTTTTAAGATCTATAGAAATTAGAATAGGCCTATAATCCTGCATTCCGAAACTCCCTATCCCACTGTCCACGAACATTGGCTGAGATAAGGACAGAATGCGGTCACATCTCCGACGGGAAAATTTCAATCCGATAAACATTCCAACTTCTCCTAAATCTTTATTTTCGAAACGGCGGGTAAGCTCCCCCTTCATCCATTCAATCACCTCCATGTTGTCTTCAGCAAGCAAGAAGTCATCAAAATATAGGAGAATGATCATGACGGATTTGGAATTGCCTTCAAACTTTACATACACACAGGGATCACTAGAGCTACTTTTGAACTAGAGTCCGTCAACCAGTCAATTATCGAATTTCTAGTGCCCCCGCCTATGCGCCTGTTTTAAACCGTATATTTTTTTAAGAAACTTGCAAACATGGTTCGTTTTCGAAGAGTCCTTAAAACCATCAGGGCGTTCCATTTAAACGTACTCTTCCACGGCACCAGTTAGAAAAGCTGTCTTCACGTCTATCTGGTGTAGGTCTAGGTTTTATTGCGCAACGAGGACCAGAAGCAACCAATTTGACGTGAGCTTCACAACAAAGACATGTTTATCATTATAATATAGCCCTTTCACCTGTTGGAAACCGCGAGCGAATAGACGAGCCTTCGGATTCTGGTAAAACGTACCGCTGGAGTTCTACGTCCTTCTTACTGCGGAAGACGTATCTATAGAGGATAATGTGTATTTCTGGCTGACGTGGAACGAGCTCAAACGTGCTGTTTTAGCAGACCGAATCTTCCTCCTCCCTAGTCCCTGGCTCCCAGAATTCCTTGTAATGGGGAAATATCCCATCAGCATAAACCATGAGAATCGCTGAGGGCTGCATGGCGACAAACGAGACTTCGGGGTCGGGTGAGGAGTTTGCACTGGAGGAGGAAAAGACTCGTAATGCACCATTTTCATGACTTCTTTGCCAATCTTGAGGAGCAGAAAAGGGCCGTTGCGGAAGTGACGGCAGCAGAAGAGTCTTCTACAGATGATTGGACAACACCATAGGGAAGCTAAGATGACGAAGGCACTGTCGCCTGAATATCGATGCTGACAGTTGGGGATTCAGAAGCAGCAGCGCAGTTCTCAGCGGCGGGCATTGCAGGGGCATCAAATGAGGGAGAGTCTAAGTAGCTGCCAGTTTTGACTGACGCTTAGCCTTCTCTAATTACTATGCTTTCAAATTCGCTCTGACTAAGCTTGTCGTCCGTTTCGTCAAAGATCACATCTCTAGACCACACAAACTTATTGTTTCCATTATCCCGCAATTTTTAACCCCTTCTTTTCGAGGAGTAGCTCATAATCAGTGCTGACCGTGACCGCACATCCGGCTTTTTGAATTTCAGCTTAGGTATTACGTAACAGCAGTGAGCGCAAAAGGCGCATAAATGGGCTAACCTAAAGACCTCACAATGCCAAAAGTGATGTGGAGTGATGTTAGGTTGCAGTGAGTGAGAAGTAATACGGTAGCGCACTTACTCGGCAGTTTCCAGAGGTTGGGCTCAGGAATACTTCGTAAATGATTAGTGATAGAGCATTGACCGTACGAGGTGAAGGAGGGTTCGATTAATATCAGCGACCCCGTTCTGTTGGGGGCTGTACGCTACAGTCAGCTGGTGCTGGATGCCGGATTGGGATTAGAACTGCTTGAGGTTTCAGGAGAGGTACTCTCCGCTATTGGCAGACCACAGAACTTTAAGGCTTGGTGAGTTCACGGCATCGTCTGATATCGGATCATGATGTTGTTGAGTTGGTAAGACGAGCACATGACACCACCATCGGTGCCAAGTCTCATAAGAGGCATGAGGCGACTTCCATGTAAATGGGTGTACTCGTGTGGGCTGAAGGCTGACCCTGAGGCATTTCAGGAAAATTCAAAGTTTTATGCGTTTTGGAGGGACGAAGGTCTAATTTTGAGGGGTCAGCGATTTATGCAATATTTGAATGAATTTTGAGAAGTGGAACTTGGCCCATTGTTCCCTAATATATACATTGCTTTCTGTAACGTCTTTGGCTGATAGGTCAAATAACTCAATTTTGTTGGCGAGGCGGCTGCACGTGTAATTACTGCAGCGATGTAAATGTTGATTATGAGCTACTTAAGAGGGCAGAAATTTGGTTATGGGGTGATTATACGTAGGCAGGGTACTGTGAGTGGGTGAGGAGTACACTATATAAGATATATGTTGAGGCAAGTTATGTATACGTGAACGTGGTGGCAGTTGTGTGCACATGGCACAGCCAAAAGTAAAAATCTTTGGTGCGGTGGTGTCAACAAACTTTACTAGTGCCCGATGAGGAAATGTACTTCGTAATGTACTTCATACAGTACGTATTCCTATACTTCTTACTCTACTTGAGTTGTTACATTAGAAGTCGGCTCTGGGAATACTCTCATGACTCCTACAAAGAGGCATTTGATCTTATAGTGTGTAAGAGGATTCTAGTTATTATTACGGTTTTGTCCGACTGACGCCCAAATCAGTTGTGTGATTCCATCATAAGTATGACGTTTCGAGCTATGATCATGTTTTTTCCGACTGCATCCAAAATCAGTTATGTGAGTCTATTATACGTATGAAGGATTGAGTCCGCTATTTTGGCACAACAGAAATCGGTTCCGATGAGTTTGCAAAACTAAGGTGCTGCATTGATATGTGTATTGGGTCAAAGTCTTTAAAAAAATTGACAACTTTGGAAGCAGTTCCAAAAATGCCCCTACTGAATGTTATTACCGGGGCAATATTTTTGAATCCACTTAAATGACTTACTTTGGGGGATTTTGCTAATGGACACAGTGGGCTAGTAGGTAGTTGTAGGTTGCACTTCAGGTCAGAATTTTAGAGTAGCGAGTAAATTAGGGGCAGCCAAGCCCACAACTTCATCCGCCGAGCGAAGTCCTCCACCGTAGCCAGCTTCTATCACATGTAATTCGTGAATGAGAAGTTTCTGCAGTAGGAGGCTGGTGTGATTTTCGGCATGAGCTTCGAACATTTTGGAGCGTTCTAGCACCTCGGACTTGCGTTTCATAGTGCATTAAACCGTCTATTTGGAGAAGTCGTCGATGAACGTGACAATGTACCGAGCTACACTTTTTTCGCTTGCAACAACTCCTTCTTGGGTAGTTGGTTCCGAGTATCTCTCTTCCCGACGATTTACCCCTATCATTTGGTATTGCGGATGGGGTTGCACCCGAGGTATTCGAGTTGAGCGGTACTAGGAAACACTTCGGGGGAATTTCTTTTCTGTAGTCATGGATCTCAACGCTGCTCGTATAACGTTCACAGGGGGCAAGAAGGAAGACGTTGAGGAGTTTCTTCATACATATTTCAACGTTATAATGAGTGAGAAGAGCGATGAAGAGAAGGCCGAAAGTATCGTCGCCTATCTTCATGGTGACGCAAAGCACAAATATGAGGCCACGTTTATCAACGGGCGGTCTTTTAACGGAAATGGGCGTAAGGTACCGAGGGAAACCCGTAGATCGATGTCTATCGTACATCTTGAAAAGAATAATCATAGGCCGGCTAGTGGTGCAGTGGCATTAGAATCTGTCAGAAGCGATGTCAAAAACTTGGAAGAAAGGTTGAAGAACCGATTCCATAATCGACTTGACATGATAGCTTCGCAGTTGAAAAACCTTCCGCTTACCATTAAGAAGAACGAGTCTGGGTCCCCTAAAACCGCAGAAGTCTGCTCCTACTCTCACAACCGGGACACTTTGCAAATAGATATCCTGATAATCCACATAGAAACACTCGTTGTGGAAAGTGAGGACGATATGGGCATCATGAATGTAACTGCAGGTGTACAGACAACAGAAGAGCAAATTTATCGGAGGCGAAGAGCGAGTCAAAACCAGAGATGAAAATCTTACAAAATAGAAAGGATCAAGGATTGACGGATGCCGGTAAAGTATCCATCGCTGAAGAAATTATTCAAGTCAATGTGGCAAAAAGGGATGAGGAAGGGAACATTTCATCGAAAAAACCTAGGCTATATTGTGGAATGCTGGAGAATATCCCAGCACATGTACCTCCTCGACCCAAGAGGCCCGATCAAGTTGTTCCGGGAGTGGCAAACACTTCGGCCAAGAAGACGAAAAAGAGCAAGAAAGCTAAGAGTATCCCGAAGGACGTACTAGAATATGTGAAGAGGTACAATTTGGTGGCTGAGCTTGCATCAGACCCGAATGGGATAACGTTTGGTCAACTTTTGAGGAGCGATGCAGAGGATGCGAGAAAAGAACTCAAAAAATTAACAGGTCTAATAAGTCCGCTAAGGTTAAGAAACTGTTTCTTCAATCGGCCTCGACAGCACCAAGACGTCTTAAGCTGGTGACAGTAAAAGTATTGGGAATGAAAACTCAAGCTCTTTTCGATTAGGGCGCTGTTCCAAACCTTATTTCAGAAACTTTGGTGACAGATCTAGGTCTTCAAATTATTCCAACTACTCGAAGAATAACTTTGGTGAAGGGAACCGTCTCAAAATGCATGGGCACTGTTGACAAGGTTTCCGTGTTCTTTGGGGACTCTAAAGTTGATATAGACTTTCTTTTCATGCCTGATCTCCTTTTCAATGCAATCATTGGGTGCCCTACCATGGAAAGACTAGGGAGATGCATTGAATTGGGCAATCAAATCATTTCAGCTAATATTGACGGTAGAACCGTGAAGATACCCCTTGATTTCGACAAAAGCACACATCCGGAAGATTTAAGAGAAACGGACAGTAAAGATTTCCTTTCTAGCTATGACAGCGAAGATTCAGAGTCAATTAACACTTTCGAAAGTGAAAATGGGTACGCTCGGGGGATAATTAACATGTCATGGGACGCCTCTACCCTCACAGGGCCTCAAACGAGAGAGGGTACGTCTGATGATCGGTACTCGCACAGTTGTCAACTGGCTCTCGATTCATTGTCGTCAGCATTCTGGCTCGTTACCCTTTTAGGGCTGTTTATGTGCATTGTAATACACCAGCATTACATAAAAATTGTTTCTTTATCGAGATGACTGGTTTTTCTGCATCAAAAAACAAAAAATGGACAATTTGAAATTTGAAATTTACATAAGTTTCACAGCGACGATATGTACTAGCAGAGAAAGATTATTTTAAGTTTCTTATCACCGAAGATTGAAATAGTTGGTCACAAAAAAAAGATAGACTTCTTTTTCGCTGTAAATAGATTTTTGAATAGGGATATAGAGAAGAAACAACCATTTCTAAATATAAATTTAGCCATTCTAAGAATGAAAAAGAAAAATATTTACTTTCTTCATTTGATTTTCTTGTGATTTCCCGATACGAGTTGGTGCTGTAGTGCACTTATTTTTCATCAGCAGAAACATTACTTTTCCAATTACCAGACAGTATAATGTTAGTACCGCTGAAATTGAAATAATCAAGAATATACACTAATTTTTCATGCCTATGTACTTTCCAAGATCTTCAATTAATTTTTGCCTTAATTTGTTTCGATCCCAAAATATAAATTAAATAAACTAGTTGAAATAAGAAAAGTACCAATGCCCCTTTAAAAAATTCAAAAAGCAATACGCTTATTTGAACGGCTGACTTCAAGCCAATATTAAGAAAAATATTACTTGAATTATGTTTTATTTTACATTCGCGTTGAAAGGAATTTTTGCAGTGGAAAACGTAGCAATTAAAAAACAATTTTTCATTAAGAAGAACTTCTTAAAAAACAGTTATTTATGCCAATTAAAATTGAGAACATGTAATTTTGACTTCAAATTTTAATTCATACCATTTACAAATTGCAGTAATCGACAATTTTTATTTTTCATCCCAGAACAAACAATATGATGAAACATAGTTTCTTGTTCGTAAAAATAATTTTTAAAATATCATTTTTAAACCCTTGGCCTCCCTTTTTATTATTGGAATCTAAAATTGTAATAAACAGAGGGTCTCTAAATAGTCTATAAAGCTATTTTCTTTCAGGAAGAGAATTTCTAGACCAGATCAGTACCTAAAACTGATTCCGTAATATGTAAAATACCACAATTTACGCAAAAAGTGATCCAGACACGCTAATTCATTAATTACGCCAGATAGAGAAATTATGTATATTGCGCGAGGATGAGAGTATTTTATGACATCTCGAAATTTAAATTATTTAATTGAGTCTAATAAATATTTGTTGAGTTTGGCATCCAACATAGAAATTTTCTTTAATGGTAATTTCACGTCATCATACATTGCATAACCACATACATATTTATGGTCGTTATTATTTATTTTCTTTTTCTCGGTCGAAGATATAATTTTCGTTGTTCTGATATTGCTGGGACAAATTATTGAAAGAAATGATTTTTAACATAAACAAAGGATTTTATAAATATTTTTTCGGGTGTAAAGCAATGACGACCATGATCCACCAATGGAATAGAATCGATTGAACTATTTGCTAACTTGCGCTCAATATAATTGTCCCTATAATGAATAATATTAGCCTTTCTTGTGACATTTCTTCCAAAAGCCAATTAATATAATAAAACATATGAAGATCCCTTTATTTGACCTGGTGAACATTATCTGTAACTTAAAAATATATTGGGCTAATTAATTTTCTTTTCTTACTGGATGCTGTTCCTTTTCATTATTTTCAGAACGCAATTTACTTGTTACATTCCGGAGGATAATCCAGGGTTCCATTCTATTCCAGTATAATAAAATTTGAAAGTGCTCGTATTTCAGCAAGGGAGACTCCACTATACAGTCCTCCATCGCCAATTAACGTGCCTGGGTAAAATTCGCCATATTAGTAATCAAGCATCGTTTTAGTCATATGAAATGTTACAGTGCTAAGTTCTTTTTCCGTTTTGTCCTGATTTTAAAGTTTTGTTCGTGAAGATCTACAGCATTTTCTACAATTCTTGCATTTATCTTTCCCGTAAGCCCAATTCCCAACTTTTCGACATCAGTCACGCAATTATTTGACTTCAATGCTGCGAATTATTCAGGAGCAATGTAAAGTTTAACCTTTATCTGTACTGTATTTTTCCGAATGACATATTTAAATTATTTGAAGATATGCATTTTTAACATTTTCATGAAATTGAGTTTTATTTTTGTGCTTCTACATCCCTGGATAATGGCTGATATTTCAGACTATACCACCAACTCTAGAATAACTCATTTCTCAAGTTAGAATCCCACTACATGCCTCGGAGAAGAAATAGCCAGAATAGATTTTTTTGGATTTTATCCGATATTGCTGATAGGAGTTGTTCCCTTTGAATAATGTTAGCATCCGCGAAAGTGCTATATTCAGAGTTAATTTCTGTTAGTGCTACTTTAATGCAAAGATCAGGAGCTCAATAATATAATTGCGATTGTAAAAATTATCTTTACACTTCCTTAGGATCTTTATTATATTTTGACGCTTCCAGAAAGTCATGTACATTTTTACATTTGTGTAAAAAATCGAAATAATTTTCTTGAGGTCCCTTACTATTCGTACAAAGAACCGTTCAGATAATCATGAAAATGTCGTCTTGAAAGAGCGTCCGCAGCGATAAAGACCCATAACTGCTTAAATGTTGAGATTTGTGTACACAAAAATAAACAATTCCAACTTGAATAATAAATGATCGCGGGAATCGGTTCAAATAAAAAATACGAATGGAAAACAAAATTTAAAAAAAGATGACTGGTGAAGCTAGTTCAATGATCCAAACAATTTGAAATACTTCTCCTAACTTGGCACTATACACATTCTACTTCAGAGTGAATATGCTCACAAAAATCAATTAACAGATCAATAATTTCGGTAGACATGATTCAGGCTCGACAAATAAATTACTTCAGTGTTTCGTGGGTAGGTATTCATCAAGTTCATACTTTTGGTGACAATCTAAATGACCCTCTAGTCCCTTACCCTCCCTTCCCTTCGTATCCCCTCCTAAGTTGCCACAGCGCGCATAGCACATCACACGCCCGGGGCCTGGTGAGCGCGACAAGCTTTGGGTTACCAACCGTTTCTCCTAGCATATTTTCTTTCAAACGATTTCTTTGGATATGCATCACCCTTATTACTTCCAGATCAATAAGAGATACGGTAATTCTCTATCGCTCTTTGTATCCACCCCTTCTCGGAGCCTTCCTAGCCTTCGCGAGGTATTCCTCATCTGGATTGCCCCTTTGAATACCTCGGCCATGCTGTCCTATCTTACCTATAACCGAGATCGTTTTGCTCCGAACTAATCTCCCAGGAGGAGAAAAGAAATGCGAAATGGTCTAATATTTGAAAAGTAGGGTCGGCTATGGTGCAGAATATCCTACAGGTTGACCAGTACTACCCCTTAAATTTCCCTTAAAATTCAACCCAAGACCGCCCAGCAGAAAAGCTGCGTTGGACATTACGGCCGCAGCAGAGTGCTTCTGAGTAAGTACCCCTCAGACCTTACCTTATTCCTCCATCGCCTTCACTGCGAGGTTCCACGCGACGTCGGTTAGCACCCTATAAACGTCTGGGATCCAACCCTCAAAACGTGATGTAGGGTTAGGCGCGAGCTTACCTCTCACGGATGTAGCAATTAAAGAACCATATCTTTCATGCTTCGCAGAGACGGTCGCATTGAGGGAGGTGAGCGGATTAAAAATTTGGACCCTCCTGTGGGAGGACCCCAACGGGTTGACCAACGTCACTTTAAAGAAGCCCTTACAACCATTGTTTCCCATAGCCCAGATGTGTGCTCTCGTGCGATGGACCCTGTTCCGCGGCTCGACTGCGAGGTGACGGGCCCGCTTCATGCAAGAGATCATAAAAAAATCAAACGTTTCATTGAGACATCTGTTGGTACACAAGCGATACTTTCTCTAGGGAAAGTGGTCCCCTCCACAAACTTCTGTCTTATCCATCCCATGATTTTCAAAAACGACTCTTCCTATCAATTTTCTTTTAGCAACGAAATCATGGAACGGATTTCTCCCATGAATGTGCAACTCTATTTCTATTTTTTCTCTGATTCTTTTGGTCCTCCTTTTTCAAAATAGGAACCTTTCAACTCGTGACTGGCTTCATTCTCCAAATTCAGCTCCGAAATTTTATCAGGCATATTTTTAGTTATTGTCCTAATTGCATGCAAAATCAAAGCTGTGGCATTGCTTCACATTTTTTTATTTCGTCAAAGGCCTTGAAACGTTTCGAATACTTTCCCCTATTTAAAGTCTTAAGTCAACGTCGTTGGGCAACCACCTGCCATCAACTACCTCATCGGCTCACCACTGTTTTTGCCTCCCACATGACCAACCTCCGCCCTTCCCTAACAACCGCTAGGTCATCTTAAGGCCGCCGTCCCCTCAACGCTCTGGTCCTGATGTCAAATGGCCCAACTGACTGCGATGATTACTGTAGAAGGTTGGACCGGGAACGCGTTCGGGGGTGGGTCCGCCGTAGCTGCTTCGAGCAGGCAGAAGAGGAAGAGGAGAAGGAGGAGGGAGAAGAGAAATTAGAAGAAGAGGAGGAAAAGGGAAGTGAGGAGGATGAAGAGGAGGACTGGCTGGACCCGTGGGAGCAACTAGCGAATAACGGTGGGGGAGCTCCCATGGAGAAGTAAGGGGAGACAGAGGGAGGAATTTTGACCTCTAACTCTTCTGACGAAGATGAACAGAGGTATGAAGAGGAAGATGAGGGGAAGGAGACATGAAAAGTGCTGGAATAGTGGGGAAGGGGCCGGAAAATATGGACCATTTGGTCCCGAATCTCAATTGTCTAGATATTTCTCAGCAGGCAATGGAGAATTCTACGCCGTTCGCGGATAAATATGATGACTTCTGGGTGGAATGGATATTTTGAGGGAACTGGTTGGCTCTGATATAGAGGACTAAGATATTAAGGAAAAAATATAGATATTTATCGTGGTAGAATCTGCTGTTAGTCTTTCTCGTTCACACGATTACATTTGATATATTTTATGGTTCTTCTTATGTTTCTTGGAGACTTTAGGGTTAGCGAAAAATTCTTCATAAGCTGAATAAACCGCTTCCTCTTGTGTAGGTCAAACAAGTTGGCAGACAACTTCAAGTCAAGTCTCGAGTAGTAGGAAGGTGAGAGTCAATTTCGGACCGGAGAAACATTTTTCTTACGCCGGTCAGAGAACATCATTGGTAGACCATGCCCCTTCTATAATTACTTGGGCCCTCTCAATTGTCTTCTTTATCCACTTCTTTTCTTTCGTTCAACTATACCACGTTAGCACTTTTGTCGATTAAAACACTTCCTTGGGTAGTTAGTTCTGAGTATCTCTTCTCCAGAAGATTTACCCTATCATCCTCCACACGCTTGTCAACTCGTAAAGATTTACCACCACGTTTTATTCCGCTTTTAAATAAGCAGGCCGAAAATATTCGAAACCAACATCGTACGCAAGTATTAGCCCAAAACGACAGAGATTGGGGCTTTTCAGTAGATTCGGTTTCAGAGTCTTGAGCAAGTGTCTCGTGTAATGGGATGAGGATCAGAATATTGTGCAGTGAGGCTCCCCTACTCCATTGAATGCTTACATGGAGGTAGGGAGGAAAAAGGTGAAGAGCAGCCACTTGTACAAAATAGGTGCTCTGTGGCGCATAGACTGGGCTACACTCAGTCGCTAGTTGGCATATAGCACAAATCGGACTTCTGCGCTCCTTAAAATACACCTTCAGGACAGCTATGGAGCAAGCCGCCCTGGACATGTCGGCTACTGCATTCTGCATTTGCATCAAAACCCCCGAACCTTTCCGTACGTCTCCAGTGCCCTCACGGCCACATTCCTTGCCACGTCATTTAGACCTGCACATGCATCCTGGTGCCACCCTTCAAGAGTAGAGATTGGCACAGGAACGAGCCTACTTCTGGTGGAGATCGCGATAAAGAGTTGATATCTTCTCTCCTTCGCGTTTCGCGCCGCATTCAGAGAGGACATCGGGTTGAATGCCCTCACTCTCCTGTTGGAGGGAGCGAGGGGATACACGAAGGTAACATCAAAAAGTCGGTCGCTCCACTGCTTTCTATTGCCTGGATGCCGGGTCTCGTACAGTGGAGACCATGGCGTGGCTCTACGACAGGAGTACGAGCAGCTCTTGCAAGATCTTTTGCAAGAAGAGTTGCTTGGCGATCATGTCGTTTGATCCTGTGGGATCCATGCAAGCAGCGCATGAGATGATCGCCATGTACAGCGGATATATCTGCCAAGAGTTATGCACCCAAACGTTCCCCATGTACATCGAGTGTGTCTGCGCAATTTTTCCTCCAGTATGGCGTGGGAGGGTGAAAAAGTGAGACTTGACAGTAGTATTGAAGCCACACCGAAGATTTTAGAGGGTCAATGCTTGTCTGTAGTCCGGGGCATGGAGGACAATACATCCATTCCTTGGCTCCCGGTAGGGCCATATACGGGCGAAACGCCTGCCTCCTCGAATCCCCAAGAGGAATTCGTTCTTGCACTGCTTCATGGATTGCGTCTGTCAGCGTGTTTTGCGAGCAAATTACACTGAATGTGATAATCATAGACGGCAGGCAACAGGTTGACCCTCCTCCGATGGTAGTCTGCAACGGCTTCGTATATTAACAGCTCCTTAACAGAAGCTTGGAGAAAGGTCTTGCAAAGGTTGCTAGATGGTTAGTCAGAAGCCAAGAATGCTGAAGCGCGATGTTATTCGCGGAGGTGAGCTCGATCCCAAGAGATGTTTTTTTCGTGTCCTTCGGTTTGACTGGCATCCGGAGTTTTCGGAATACTCTTGAGTCCAGTTCTCCCCCTTTGTGGATTTCTGGAAACTGACAGGGGTAAATCGTCAGGAGATGAGATACTTAGATCCAACTAACCCAAGAAGGAGGTGTTGCGAGCGAAAAAAGTTCTACTGTGGTATAGTTGAAGGAACAAAAATGAATGTATATGGAAGAGAGTTGAGAGGGCTACAAGCAAGTATGAAAGGAGCAGGGTCTACCACAGATGCACTGTGAGCAGCGTAGGAAAAATGTTTCTTGGGTCCCAAGTTGACTCTCAACTTCCTACTACTCGGGACTTGGCTTGAAGTTGTCTGTCAACTTGCTTTATGCTTTTCGTGTGACTTTATTTGTTGAGCGCCCCGCTCGAGTATGCTGGCTCACAAGTACTCATACCATTTCATGCAAACGGCCCCTTACATAGAGTTTTCAACCCTCACGATTTGTAGCACCTATACAGTACCCATGTGCCATATCTGCACCGCCACAGTACGATGCAAAGCATCCCTCTAAAAATAATTGAAAATAAAATTGGAAGTGCAGTGAAAGCGCAGCCAGCGCAGCATGCCAGCGCAGCATGCCAGCACAGCCAGCGAAGCATGCCAGCTCGTCCAGCGGAGCACGCCAGATAATATCTAGAATTTTCGTTATATCCCTACTGCCGGACATGATCGATATTTCGATCATTTGCAATTTTTGGCGTTTTGCCCGAAAGGCCTTATTGATCTATACATCGATCATCAGAGCCGCTTAGACTATCTCCTGAGCGGATCTCTGGGATCCATACAATGAATTAGATCAATAATTACACTGTACAGCTGTAATGAAGGGGTCGTCGGGAACAATCTGGAAGTTCAACATTCAAAATCGGGCGAGCAGAACCAAAATTAGCCCCTGTTTTGCTTACCACTTCTTCCCACCATGACACCCCCACACCAAGACGTCCAAAACCTCCCGTTACCGTGCCAATTCGACCCTACTCCCCCCCAAGTCCCTCCGATGCTCAACCAACACCGGCTCTAGTGCCAGAATCAGGCGCACGAGTTACTGACATCCCGCTACCGCCTCGGCGACGCCCCGGACGGCCAAGAGGAACTGGCGCTTCAAGGGGGTCTTCAACGGGCAGGGTTAGGGCCAGAGGAAGAGGATCATCTTCAGCGGCTGCTGGTTCTTCAAGAGGTGGGAGAAGGGGTGGATCGTCAAAGCGTGGCCGGGGTGGCGGAACATCAAGGGGTGCCCGTGGTGGAGGCTCAGTAAAGGTTGGCCGGGGTGGAACGACTTCAAGAGCTGGGCCGAATGCAGGTGAAAATTCTTCCGGGGGCGGTACGAATGTTAGTACTGGATCTTCTACGGGGGGTGGAACGAGTGGGCCCCGGGTCGGCCGAAGAAGAAGGAGGATGATCCAAGTAAGGAATGGGTTATAAATGCAGACGGTTGCAAGAGCACCGAACTTGAATCCGAACTGACAAGTGACATGGTCGAGGATTGTGCTAGAATCTTCTGCACAAATGCTGTCCGCAACTTTGAGATACAATGTAACGTTCGCGGAATCGCCCCAAAAAGAGCTGGTGCAATAATATTGTTGATGAACGGGTTCTTGCAGCAACTAGTGCAGTGTTTGAACGAGTTTATTAGACACAAAAAGCGTTCAGAAAACTTTATGACTCTTTCGGACATGTATTGCTACGTAGCAGTACTTCTTTTGTCACATACAACTGGCTTTAGATTCGAGCGGACGATTGAACTACTTCGCCAGTTTGGTCATATTCCTCCATCTCTGGAAAGGATTCGATTCATTTCCGAGAATATCAAGACATTTTCACCAACTGGCAGAGAAGATGACGGCTGTAACACATGGATTTCGCAACGGGATCAAACCCGCCAGCTAACAGAGTTTGAAAGCCTGGCTTTTCGCGAAACGCGAAAAGTATTCTTCACGACGTTTCAATGATTGGCCACGCTTGATGACGATCTATTTGGAACCAGAGCCTCAGATAACCAGGTCAAGTCCGTCAATAATCGCAAAGCTGACAGAGAAGGACAAAGCGCAGATGCCGTTGCCGACGAGCTGTTTCGAATTATCTTTGCGCTAAGATTTAGAAGACGTGGCGAGCAACACATAGAGTTTCTTCGAAAGCTGTTGCCTCTGCTCCTGGATGGCCGAGGGGAGGAGGCATTGAATAGTTGCATTTTAACTGCAGATAGAGGTTATGGAAAGGAGAATTTCCTGCGGTGGGTTTCGGAGTTTGGCATTGCGTCTGTATTCATTATGGCTGATAAGTTGTTGCGCGTCCACCCCTTTGCCGCACTCTCGTACCTGAATCCGAGCAGGGCAGATGTAGTGAACGAGGAGGACAGCGGTGACAAGCGCAGAGAAGGAGAAGATACAAACAATGTTGCATCCGCATCGGATGGAAAGCATACGCAAGCTGCTGAGGGAAGTGGCCAGCAAAGTGCTCAGCAAAACGCACAGGGCGATTCGCAAACGGGAGGACAGAACGATGCTCAGGATGATTTGGAAGGTGATGGGGCTCTTGACAATGGAGGTGATGGTATAGGTGATCGTGGTGATAATGCCGGTGCAAATGTTGCTGATGATGGAGTTTATGCGGGGGGCAGTGGTGAGGTTGGTGATGTGGCAGGTGGTGGAAACCAAGAAAGTGGGACGAGCAGAGATGCAGGTGTTTCAGGAGATAATTTCATTCAACAGATGCAAGGAAATGCGGTGGCGGCTCGTAGAGGAGGAAGGAAAGGCCCGAAGTATGACCGCCGGAATGAGTTTGTTATCGATGACAATCCATCTCTCGGTCCCGCCGCTTACTTTGCAACGAAATACGTTTCAGTCTTTCGTCGAGTTGGCCAGACGAGAATCGCTGCTGTCGCCGTCAGACAACATGGGACTGAACATTTTGCGAAGGTGGTACGGTTCATTTATTCTGTCCCAGCGAGCGTTCAGAGTTCTCTCAACACATGGGTGGCAGTTGTAAAGACCGGCGTGAATTGGAAAATGACTTTGTTCCACCAGGGCCGTGGTGTACTGGAAGGTGTTAGGGAAATGAAGCAATTTGCTGAAGGAGTGATTCGGAAGAACTGCGAAGCCCTCACAGTGGGACAGCGATGCGCGGATTGGTTTATCCTCCGGCAGTTCCGGTTGAATGGTACAAATGCCGGTATTGCTTTGATGAGCAATCCACAAGTGCGAGAGTTTCTTGGGCTGGGGACGCGTGCGGATATTGGGGAAAGAACTCCTGATAAATGGTTTGAACTGTTCTGCAATGGTTGGTTTAGCTCAAAGGTCTCAACGGAAGCTATGGTGAGGGGCTCGATAAACGAAGAGGCGGGCATTATCGCTCTCAGATCCAAGCCTTTCATCAGGGAAGTATTCCAGGTGGGAATGCTTGCTATTAAGGATCAGCGCTATCTCGCTTGCTCGCCGGATGGAATTGCCATACTGAAAGGAGATCATTTCTCGGACTGGGACGGAGAATCAGGAGTGATTTTGGGCAAGGATCAATCTCAAATCATAATGGCAACTGTTGAGATTAAGACGCGTGTGGCTGCAACAAGTCTTGGTGCTTATGCAAACCTAGCAGCACCAGATTTGATTTGCTGCGATGTCGGGGATGAAATCTTTCGAAAGTACATTCCAAGGGAGCACATGGCTCAGCTTTTGCATCAGCTTATTGTCCTCCGGTTTCAGTTCGTTTTGTACGTCTGCGCAGCTGAGACAGGAATTGTCTATGTTTTTCTTATCAGCTGCCCACAAACAACAATTGACGTTTGCCGTGAAACACTCACCAATATTGTGTCACCCGTAGTAAATTGAGCGCATTTGAGAGACGGTACAGTCCCTTCATGTGCAAGTGATGAAGAAAAGACAACAGCAAAATCGAGGATTGGGTTTTGGAGAATTGTGGATGATTATGTTGGAGACAAAGGTCCTTTCCCCCGCTGAAGTTGTTCAATCACGCTGCACAGAGCTTCTACTCCAAGACAAAGGCAGAGGTAGATGGCGCCACACAGCAGCGAGCAATACTGAGGTCACAGACTTCTCATTTGAAGTGGGAACAGAAGATAGTGTCACAGACGATCAAGGCAGTGGCTATCAATCCATTTTTTGGATGGAGAATGTATGAGCGTCGCGATATAATGGAGTCCCCGGAGACATTTAGATCCCTTGATAGCTACAGGAACTTGTTGAATAAGGTCCAGCCTACATCAGAGTTTATGTTGGACGTTGCACAAGAGCTACTTGGCCATGCCGGTGCACTTGTACATTCCCTGGCCGGTAGGCATAATGCAGTGGATGAAGGACAGAAGGTTGAAGCACATAGCAAGAAAGTATCGAGGGAGGATACCAAACGCTTGATATGCCTTGCTCATAATAGAAAGAACAAGCGCTTGTCATTCTTTAACAGCTCAGATGGTCAACTTCTAAGATTGGATGTTCAAGGCCATGAGCCGAAATTGGGAAAGTCTCTTTACTGTGGCCTGTGCGGTCCAAACTCTGGTGCGAGTCGAGGTCACAGATCGTCTTATTCATGTAGCCTATGTGGGGTCAATTTATGTATAAGTGTACACGCGGGACTAAGAAAGACATGCTGGAGTATTTGGCACGACCAAAGGGAACTTGCTACCAAAGCTACACCCGAGAACGCTTCGTCATCCCGTAGAAGTGGTGAAAACTCAAGAACTGGAAGTAGCAGTCGTGCTTCGCGAAGTCAAGCACGAAATGTGGAATACTCTCGCGGTCACACGGTAGCAATCACCGGAGATGCTGCTGAGCCCGCTGGTGGAAATGAAGAGACTCAGGGCGGTTAAAATGGCTCTGTGAGATCTGCCGAAGTTGGAAGGCAAGCAGATACGGAGGGACAAGAAGAAGGGATAGAAGATGAAATCGACGGGGATCAAAGACAGCAACGTGAGGGCGCACAGCAGAGATACGCTATGACGCGTTCCAGGTCCGTACGTAATAACACAGTAACGCCTGCACAACATCTTGAAAAAACAAATTCACAAGGGTCTACTGCTCTACCATCGAAGAGGAGGACCGCGGAATCTGCTGTCCAAAGAGCTTACCGTAAACGGAGGAGAAGTGGTAGATAGAGCTAGTTGTAGCAAGCTTTGTTACGGTAAAAAGGGCACTGCCAATGATCTATATATAGATCAAGAGCATATTTTTGGCCATATTCAATCGCCCTCAGGACCCCGTATGCTACTCTTTACTGTGTCCACAATTTTTGAGTACAAGTTGTTAAACTTGGCACGATGGAAGCTGATGTCTTCAGCTTGACAACCATATAATTGGATCCGGAATCTGGTCGCTTTCACCGAACTTTTGAACGGTCAAAAACTCTGAGATATATCTCGATCATAAAATTCTGGCATTAGGGATATCAGAAACCAATGTGATAGATCGGGTATATCTTCCAAGAGTGAAACACCCAAACTTTCCCTCTTCTTATGGGGAGACTACATATCTACAGGAACGAGAGGCCGTTTAGGTAGCAATAAGAGACCCAAGGCTGTAACTCTGTGAATAGCTGTCTCAACCCGGTCAGAAAAGCGGATCTGCTGCAAATAATAAAAGCGTTCTTGAGTTCGACCGTTAATAGCCCATATTCTGGATCACAGTCGTACTCTTGAACGACTCTTCGGATTTCTTGCACGACTGTATCGGTACCCGATTTTTGTGGCGATATCAACTTGGAGAGGTTAGAGGTAGTCTGCCGCCTTCTGGGACACTCGCTTCCGTAAGCAGCTACCGACCAATCTGCGAAGCGTCTCCCCAATGGCGACTGGCCTAAGCGATTGTGGTTGCCTGGGAAACTATAGGATATATCGAATACATCTTCCAGCAGTAAAAACACCCAAACCTTTCCCTTAGGCGACATGTCTTTCTTCGCCAACGGGGTTAGTGGAGCACTAGCGATCCAACGAGCGAGAACGGCTGATGCTTTCCAGTTGCTAAAACATTAACAAGTCTCGTAAGAGCTGTCAAAAAGCCTGAATTCCGCGATGAAGACTGAAATCTTAGCAGTTCTGCTAGGTGGCAAGGCTTTAGACCTGAGCCTCCGGGAGAGGATCCTGGTTTTGATGCCCTGATAGCTCCAAGGATTTCGTCTTCACTGATCGGTCGGAAACTGTAGTTGGTAGAAAATGTTTCACTGACTAGAGTTGTTTCGTCGGGGGCCTGCTAGGGATGATTATCCCTAAGGGCATCGACTAAATCACTGGCAGCTGGTAGAACGCCTAGCGAACGCCTAGCGAGCGCAAAGCTCGTGCAGCCTTTCCGTACGCACCTTCCTTGACCAGTTTTGTCGCCCTTTTTATATCGACCTGTTGCTGGTCCGAAATGAAACGAGCTGGTGCTGCTCGGTTTTTGGGCTGGACGAGTGCTTGCGACTATAGTGTTTTGAAGTGCTCGCGTTCCATAAATTTATTCTTTTCCTCATTTTGTCCGTAATAGAGTGCAATCGGTATTCATTGGAGCAGGAATCTGACGAGTGAACGTTCGTAAGCATAACTGCTGGGAACAGAAATGCTTTTGTGAGCGCCTGAGTTTCTCGTGATGTATCAGCGAGACAAGCGTTCACTCCATCGTCCATCGATTTTGCAGACGTGTCTGCTAGACAACCGCGGAACTTTGTCGGTACATGCGACGTGACTGGGGTGTGGGTTGTGAAGATCTCCTTAAGAGGGGGCAGAGCCTTCTCACAAAGATCGGGGTTCTGTGATGCAATGTTGGGCCTCTGGTTTGGAGCTGCCGGAGCTGGGTCATCTGAAACCGATACCGGTGTATTGTAGTCGACCTCCTCCATAGATATGTGCTCCAGGACAACCTGGTCTATGCCAGCGATTAAAAACTGTTCTTCTGCCAACTTTCCTAGATTAATTACTGGCTTTCCCCTCTGATCGGGGTGCGAATGATTATACCTCCTAACTAGACAGCCAGCAGACCGTCTTCGTTATCATAGTCCGCAGTGACCCTCCAGTGCCAAAAACAGCCTCTGTACCGCCCTACCTTTACAGAAAGGTAGTATGTACTCCTTGGCTAATAGGTCTCTCCTTACTGAGGATAGTTTTCGTTCAAACTATCCTCTATCAAAATTATAGCTTCATTCCAGATTTTACTTCATGAAGTTTATCTCTAGTCTATCGTTCACTGAGACGTTATTAACTGCTACCAGAACGCTGCTGGGAAGAGAGAACCAAGAAAAAACCCACCTTAATCCCAATACAACAAATTTCAAATTGAACGGTTTTCGAAGGTTAGAAGCATTCTTTTACACCGGCACTCCGCATTGACAGTAACCTCCAATGCCGCATATTTTCTGGCTGGCCTCCCTTCCACCTTCTGGTAGATTGGAGTGCCATTTACAGTTTTCGACGCATTGTACGGTTTCACAATTGGCTTGGCCATTATCCGGTATCTACGCTCCGGTACAAATTTACTGGGTACCAACCTACATATCTAGCACAGCAAATTAACCCCCCATTTTCCCCCAATTGCAAAGGTGGCGCCCTCCCTTGGTAAATCATAGCCAGGTAGTTCGAGATTGCGAAAGATCTCTGCTTCATCCCAATCAAAAACGAACAAGCTGTATGGGTTCATCTTCGCAGTGATTACTTACAACTCGATATCATCCATGATTGGTCCAATAATGGGATTTTTGAGCAAGAATAGAGAAAGGGCGCCTTTTTTCACATCAGGAGAGCAGCCATGGCTGTCACATATGCTTTGCATCGTTTCAAGAATTGAGTTTTCCCTCTTCCCTTGAAACGGAGTTTCATTCTGACCATGTGAGCTACCAATCAACGCCCGTCGTTTGCGAGAAGGTTCTTGAGAATCGCCTTCAGACGAACCCTTCTCACGTGTTCGTTTATTTGCACACGCCATGCCGTCAACCTCAGCAGAATTTCTCGCAACCACAATACCTTCCATTGGAGCCTCAATGGAATCAAGGGTCGAGGTCTCAGGTTGCGGTCTTGGTGATTTGAGCTCGGTCGGGTTTTGATTTCGACCCTGTGGTTGGGTATCAACATTTGATACCGACTGGATCTGTAAGGCAGTAGTTTGATTCGAGTCTCGATGAGCACTTTGGAATAGGACAATGAGATTAAAAGAGGGTCAGTGATCATTGCCTTGGCACTTTGCGCTGCGAAAGTAGCTGAGTAATTGACTTGATTCAGTCTCATTTACTGACTTACCTTGAGACATGCTCTCTTCCCTCCACAGCAGTACGAAAAAGCTGGAAACATCCGGGTGCGAGACAAACAAATGGTGTTCTCGATCCGTGCTTTTTAACTTGATGTTTCTGGGGAACAGATCAAAGATTACGTTTCGACAAGAGTTTATGTTAGTTCTTAGCTTTTTCGATACAGACATTTACACACAAAGAAAAATGGAGCTGAGTGGACAACTTACGCCAATACCCGTGAACGACGTATACTTCGAATTGCAACCTTCGACAGGGCACGTTACGTTCCCCTTTTGCTCATAAAATGCAAATATGTGCTTCCCAATCTCTGTCTCACGTTCTAACCCTTTCTTGAGACGATGTTCTTCCAAAACAGGTGGAAGAGCACGGGAGTTTTCGTAAATGAGTCTATCATGAACTAGTCTGTTTACGTGTTCCATTCGTCTATTCGCCATCTCCTCTAGAGCTGTCATTTGGACATGATTGTAATGGCGGCGTTGACGCCTTACCGCGTTTTCTTGTCTATTCGGCATTTGGACTGACGAAATTGAGGGGCAGATTTTGCTTTATGTTCTCGTTGAGGTAGTTTTGGATTTATGGTTTCAGAAGTAGAGGCGATGTGGGAAGGTTGAGAATGGTTTGGATTGTAATATATCAACAGAGGAACAGCTTAGCTGACTTTTTATAGGATTCGCTATTCGACGTCTAAAAAGTGAATTTGGCGGGTGTGATAATAAAGAGCCTACAAATGCATCATTAGGATCTGTTATACCCCATCACACCGAATAAATTTTACTAGAAAGGGAAGGATTTCTGCTCCTTTTACCGGTCGCACAGCCATTAACTGGAAGTCTAGCGCCGTGTGACTACACCAGTGTTTTTTTCGTGACAGAAAGATGAATAAAGTAAATTTGTTCTCAGTTATGATCGATAAATTTATTTGTCACAACCGTCATGGCAACCCTAGGCCCTCTTGACGGAAGGAAAGTCTCTGCGAGTTCTACGGCGGGAAAGTGTGCTAAGATTATTCGGAGATCAGCTACACAGGCATGCTGCGGGTGGCAACGTGTTGCTCCTGCATCACTTAGAGGATAAACGCAAAACGTGTAAAGAAGTGCGAAGTTCCTGCAAAGGAAAAAAACCACGAAGGGAAGCAATGAAGGAAGGCTATGTAACTAGATATTTATCAAATATGAGTTCCAGTCTAAGATTTAAGATTTGATATCTATCAAGGCAGAAGAGCTGCACTTCTTTCGTTACTCAGAATCTAGTTCGTTACTGAGAATCTAGTTGTGATGAAATAAAAACTGGGTGTCTAGCATAGCTGGCTTTGAGTAGAACGCAACGCAACAACGGTAGCTCCGAGGCAAGATCTCCATCCTTCCCCCAACAGCACTTTTCACCGTCTAGGATATTCCAGGCTATGACTAACTATATATTCCGAACATTAACGCAACCCACGTTCCCTCTCTCCGTCCCGGCTGAACTCTGACTTACTTTTCCTCTGCAGTGTTACCATAACCGAAGGGGAAGGTTTAGGTGTTTTACTCTTTGAAGATATATCCGATCTATAACCGAAGTAAAGCGCGCTTGGAAGTTTCCTCCATACAATACTCCTGGCCCAGATGAACCCGGTTCTAACGTCCTGTGATTCACTGCTCACGTTCCTAGGGGTTCCAAGGCCACGCATTTGGTCATATGTGTGCTGGTTAAATTTATCAATAATTGTGTACCTGACAAGCTGCCGCGTAGATTTAGGAGTTTTTTCACGAGTGTGCTTTTTGATTGGTTTTCCAAAGCCAGAATGTGAGAAACTGCTTCTGAATAGCAATAGGTGCATCCTTCAACAACTTATATTTCGACATTTTGTCAGGAGAAATTGTGTGGATCCTGCTACTACAAAAATGTTTCTTTCCACAAATTTCTGTTCCGTTTATTCCGAGATACATTATTGACCTCTCCATTCCTAAGCCTATTGCCTTCCCTTTTTTCCAAAAAAGAACGAAATCCAAAAAAATCCTTTACGAATCCAAACTCACTGAACAACTCTATTCTCTATTTTCTATTTGAAGATTTGGTCTTACTTTTTCAAAAATAGCTTTCAACTTATGACCCGCTGCGTCATCTTATGGAATTCCGATATTTTATCAAGCATTTTTTAATTGCTGCCCTGACTGGATTCAAATTCAATGCCGCGACAACGCCTCACAATTTTTAATTTTCTCATGGCCATGAAACTCTTCTAAGACATCACCCTATTTAAACCCCGACAGTAGCTTCGTTGAAGCAATACCCCTAACATCAACCTATCCCCCAGCGTAGCTCCCTTTGTCCTCCACATGACCAATCCTTGCCCGTCCCTCACCATTGCTAAGGCATCCAGAACCTGCCCTCTCACTGACACGTCCATGATAGGCGATTGGCCAGCCATCTACCTCGCCTTCCGTAGAAGCATGATGTAACAATGTTTCTGTTACACCACTGTGTAATAGAGACTTGTTCGCTGTCGCTATTCCAGTTCTCTATTACACAGTGGTGTAACAGGGAAACTGTATCGTCTTGAATGATTTTAGAAATTTGGTTTTCCCCAATGTTTTATTTGACGTGGACCCCCACGTCATCGTTTTTATTTACGTAGTTATATTCTAGATATTACAATTCTATAGTCACACCTCTACTTTCTAGTAAGTTCTACTGAGCTAACAGAGTATAGAATTTCTACAGTAGAGTTACCGTACAGTCTATAAAAGGGGGGGCTCATCTGAATTCTTGTGGAAATCCAGGTACACTCCATACACCCTTTGCCCCAAACTTTCTGAAACCCGTTACCATCGCCTGTACAGTTTCTTTAGCAGCGCCCCGGCTGCCTCCCTCTCTGTTTCACTGGTAGGATCGCTTTCGCCGGTTCCGCTGCTTTATCGCTTTCGTCTTGCTTTAGTTCGAGGTTTTCTTACACGTATATTTTTTGGGTTCTTGAATTTTTGGAAACATTTTGCTGACAGCCCATTCACTGACCCGTACATGATGGGCGATTGGCCAGCCGTCTACATCGACTTCCGTAGAAGCATGAAGTTTGAAGATTTTCAAGAGTAGGTGCACTACTACTGCTTAGAGGAGGCACAGAAGATAGGAGACGAGTATAGAAAAAGGAGAAAAGGGAGTCTGAGGAGATATAAGCGGATGTGGATGTTGAAATATAGATGGAATGCATGCGATCCCATGGTTTTTAGTTGCCACCTGAGCACATGTACCCCTGTAGCATGAAAATGCGACTGCCACCCTTCTTCTGTGTGCACAACTATAACACGTGTAAAATGGGCCAAACTGAAAGTTGCCTGGGACGAAAGCCCATTTTTGGCGAACTCAAAATCACGGCGCATTTTGCCATTTTTCAAACCACTTGGTATTCTGCCCTCTGATTGGCTGCTAGATACGCCTCCATACTCCTCATATCGCTACAAGCGGCGATAGCTGAGCTGAGTACTGTGAAGCATTCTGATACTTGGCATGTTATGGTTGGTTGATGGTTTGTCTCTATTCTAGGCTCTAAATACTGTACCCAGCGTGTCATACGTGTACTGTCTCCTATGTGGCATACGTATCCTGTCTTCTCTCTGTCGTACGTGTACAATATTATTAGTGTAGTGGGTGTAAAAGTAAGCAGTGGTTTCTATATTTATCCTATAGTTGCCTCGACTGGCTGCATACAGCTTACACTATACTCATTATACTGGCTGCGTACAAATCACTCTTGCACAAGTATGCAGCCAAAGTATGTTGATGCAGCCACGTTTCTTCTACAGTATTGCACGTATGGCACGTAAGGCTTAATTCACGTTGAACGGCCTGCATGAGATTTACGTACTGTTACGTAGCAAAGTGGTGAGACAAGCCCGCCGAAAATTGTTTTCTACTCTTATGATATTTTAAGTTCCCGCCTTTGGTTTCTGTTACAGGGCGAGAGATTACAGTTGGGTAGGCGGGGTACGTAAGGCATAATTCACTGGTTGACTGTTTTATATATGTTTACGTAAGAGAACGTGCATGGCTAGCATGAATGTAATGTTACTCACGTTTTGAATATCGGTAATTATGAATTTCCCGCGCATGCAAATGAGGGATTCTGAGGCATCTTGGCTTGGGTAGGCTCTAGAATCAACAAAGGTAGTACTGAAAACGTAGATTTTGCTGGTTTCATTTTGCTTTCACAAAGCCGAAGTGAGTACCGGCAAACAGTATATAGCTGTAGTCTAATAGCTCATCCAAGTAAAGAAGAGGTACGGACTTGCCTTTGGTTTCAACACCAACCTCACCATTCCCGTTCCATCTCCTTTCTGTTTCCTTTCTCCTTCTAAACTCTTTCCCTATTTCCCTTTTCATTCTCTCTCCTCATCCCTCATCATCCCCTGCTCTTTCTATCACGGAGAGATTTCAATGCCGCGACAAAATATGGAGTCTGAAATGACCACTGGTAACAGAAATGTGTGATGTTAGGCGGAGGATGAAGCAATATTTCTGGATGAATGGAGAAAGCACAAGACGGTTTGGACTTACTATTGGAACTAGGCACAGGCCGTGAGACAAACCAAAGCATGTAACACGGGGAGGACATAAGAAGCAGTGAGAGCAAGACGGGCCGCAAGATGTACTGAGATCTGTGGTGTGGGGATGAAGAGCCGCGACAGGCTACAAGACCAACAGGAATAAGTAGTGCAGGAACGACGGACGCTAAGCAGGCCACAAGACAGGAGGTCAGCAGATAATGCGGAGACGTCCAAAGTGTGGAGTCAGACTTTACGGGCTTTGTTTTTAGCCTCCGCGAATTTGTTCAATCTGTTGCAAGCGAGCGAGATGGATTCGTGAGCAGCGCTAGTGTCCTGGACCCATAACCTGATGAACAAGGAGAAGAAAGAGAGCGGGAGTAAACGAGAGAGAAGGAGAGGAGGGAGAGGGAACGAGTGCAGAGAGAGAGAGCAAGAGAAAATTGAGAGTAAGCGATCAAGGAGAAGAAGTGAGAGAAAGAAAGTGATGAGAGACTTTACTTCGACCAAGAGTGGGCTGCGACCATGGCTTATATATACTTCAGGTCGAGTCGGCTGGTGCTTTGGCACGACCTGTGGAAGTTTCCAGAAGCCATGTAGACGACAGTGAAAAATAACCCTGAACCTATCTGAGCTGATCTGAAAGAGATCAGCTCAGGCTCACAGCACAGTACAGTCCATAAACGTAACGGTCAAGATCTATGTTGAACAGTAGAGCACAGTAAAGTACAGTAGCTGTCCCCGCATACATTCTCAGTTAGCTGTAATTGCACCAACACGACCCTCAAACTAGAATTGACCATGATTAACGCCTCCTAGACCTAGAGTAATCAAGCATTACTGTGATGTGAACAAAAAATGCCCAATTTATTCCGAAATCTTTCAAATTTCACTCGAAGCAAAGGTTTGGTCAGAATGTCAGAGATTTGATCCTCGGTTCGGCAATGTGACAAATATCCCTATTTCGCTGCCACGGCCTCATGAACAAAGTGGTATCGAATATCAATATGTTTGTTGCGCATTTTAATGGATTGGTTCTTGGCAGAGCTAATAGATCCTGAGTTATCCACGAAAGTTGACATCGGAGTTAGATGATTTGAGCCCAGTATTTCAGACAAGACGTTGGACAAACATACTGCCTGCTTGGACGCAGTGCAAATGGCAATGTACTCTGCTTCACACGACGACAGCGCAACACATCCTTGCTTTTTCGAGCGCCACGAGATAAGGCCTCCAGACATCATGAAAACGTAGCTTTCCGTCGACTTGCGAGTTGTGCGACAGTCGGTCCAATCGGACTCTCTGTAACCGATGATAGTTGGAGTAAAAGGCGGACTGTAACATATTCCGAGGTCGATAGTTCCCTTGAGATAGCAATAAATTCGCTTTACGGCTTTCCAATGGCTTTCTAGAGGCTTCTCGCAGTGTTCTGAAAGTTTACTGATAGCGACACCAATGTCTGGGCGACTGCCTACCATTAAATACATGAAACATCCGATTGCGGAGCGATGCAGTATCGATCGGGAAAGATCCGGTTCTGAGTTGTTGTCCGAGCCTCCGTTTGAGAGAAACATAGGGGTATCAACAGGCTTGGCGGTGGCCATGGTGAATCTTTCAAGTATTGTCTCAGTGTAAGATTTATAGTAGATATGTAACGCCCTTGTTGAACGGTTACGAGTAACTTGGATTCCAAGGAACTCTTTGACGGGCCCCAGGCCCTCCATCTTGAATCGATTCTTCACCTCAGTCTTGATGTTTTCCGGAGTAACTCGATCTTTTCCAGCAATAAGAAGGTCATCAACGTACAGAATAATTACGGAGATCGAAGAGCACTGTCGAGAGACATAAAAGCAGTGTTCTTGAGGATTAATCATATAATGAAGTTCTGCAGTTAGTAGTTCATGAAACTTGGCATACCACTGACGGGGAGCCTGTTTATGTCCATACAGGGTCTTTTGAAGCCGTCATACGAAACTAGGCCTGGTTGGGTCGCGAAATACGGATGGAACTTCCATGGATATTTCTTCATCCAACTCCCCATTAAGAAACGCGGCCACAACATCAATTTGGTCGCATTCACGGTCGAAGAAATTTGTGATGCAGAGAAAAAATCGTAGGGCAGAGAGAGAAACTACAGGAGCAGAGGTTTCATTGTACTCGAGACCTGGAAGTTGTCGAAATTCTTTGGCGACTATGCGGAATTTGGGACCAACGTCTGGTTTCACACGGAAGACGTACCGGCAATAAATGACGTGCACCCTAGCTTTTGCGGGACATGCTCGAACGTTCCATTTCCTCGTATGAATTATTCTTCCTTTTGATTCCAGGCATCCAAAAGTCGACGTTCTCTGAAAAAGTGCTTTCCTCGTATGATTCTGGAATACAAGTAGAGACAAGAGCGGTTTCTGCAATGAGCGTTACATTTTCAGACGATCTGGAGAGCAAACCTCCAGCAGCCTTCTTCGCAATCCGGAATGAACGACAAGGAGCAGTAGTAGGAGTATCCGAGCTGGATTGGACTGGGTTCGCATTCTCATTCTCATCGTCCTCACTACCAGAAGTTTCTTGATATATATATATTGTGGTCCGCTCAGTTGCACAAGAGAGCCAGCGCATGTAGCTCAGTGGTTAAAATTCATAACAGGTTATGGGCCCAGTTGACATTGCCGCTGTGGTCGCTGGTTCGAACCTCGCTGGGTGCACTGAGTTGGATATTTGTTATGAGCATTACTGTAATGCTCTGTTTAAGCCCTGAACCTTTCGACAAGCACCCTGTGGTAGTGCCTCTGAGCTATGGGGGGTGTTGATATATATATGTTGTGCTCCTCGCAGTTGCACAAGAGAGCCAGCGCATGTGGCTCAGTGGTTAACATTCATAATAAAGGTGAGTCGATCAGCAGATCCTTGAAAGTGAGATCGGTGCAAATGAGATTCGTGTTCCCTTCCGTGTGGTCGTCGAGAAAGCTTAAACAGTTGTGATCTTGCGGAGAATGCGAAGATTCTTCAAATGTAACGTCCCTGGAAACGACCATTTTCTCAGCTGCAATGTCACAGAGCTTGTATCCCTTACTTTGGGTTGAGTATTCCATCATTAGTGCCTCGCGAGACCTGGGATCCAACTTCTTGAGATCTTTCTTAGGAATAACGTACCAACTTTGCGCACCGAAAACTCGCAGATGGGAGATGTCTGGTACTGTTACATTCCAAAGTTGATAAGTAGTAGTATTTTCGGGCAGGAGACTGGATGTTACATGGTTTAGTACATACACGGCGATAAAAAGCGCTTCAGCCCAGAAGAGCTTTGGAAGAGACATATGATGCAGCATTGATCGGACCAGATTGAGAATGGTTCGGTTCATTCGTTCAGCTGTTCCATTTTGCTGAGGAGTATGAGCCACTGTAAGCTGATGTTTAATACCTTGTGCCTCCAGGAAGTTCTTGAATGCTGTAGATAGATATTCTTCTCCGTTTTCCGGCCGTAAAGCCTTTACCAGATGCTTATCGTTCTCGAACGGTATCTCTGTGTCATGGAATTCAAGGACGTGAATAGCTTCTATAGACTGACTCGTGTGTTTTTCTGCGAAGGCATTGTACTTTTTAAATCACCCCAGACCCTTAGATTTGTGGGTGATAGGATAGGCAACTGTCCATTTAGAATAGTCATCAATGAAAGATACGAAGTAATGCGACCCACAGAGAGATGGAATCTCCACAGGCCCTAAAACACCTGAGTGAACCAGTTGGACGGGCTTCCTAAAACGCCCTTTCCTTGAGTTTGGGGTTAATGCACGGTGAGATTTTCCAAGAATGCATCCCACACAAGAGTCCAGGGTCCCAAAGTTGACGTATTTAACACCTGTGACAGCTCCATGGCTGACCATTGACTTGATCTCAGCGGTATTAAGTTGAGCCAGTCGCTCGTGATATGTCTATAGAGATGTAATCAAGGAAACTTCCGATTCATTCGCCTTTGCTGGACTTTGACAGGTATGTAGAATTTAAAGGCCTTTGACAAGAGTGCCGATGGCCACTGGAGATCTATTGGTGTTTTCTGTAAGTAGAACAGCGTTGCGATTGAATTGGGAGTTAATGTCGCGACTTGCCATTTAGGATACTGAGAGCAGCTGGTATCTAAGCGTAGGAACGTGAAGTACGTTCTTTAGTAGGCATTGAACGGCATCCTTTTCGTAGCGGAGAGTCAGTACTACGTCACCTATTCCCTTGATATACGCTGTAGACTCTGCTCCCAGATCTAGAGTGGAGTTAGCCGAAACTCATGTTATGAAACAAAGGTGGAGCGATCGTGCATGACATAAGAGGTACAGCCCGAGTCGATATCCCATTCATTGGCAAGAAAGACAGAAGTACCAATGATTTGTAGCGCCACATTGGCTTGGTTCAAGGGAGTCGCTTCAATGTGACAGTTATTGCTGAAATGGGCTGTGTATTAACTCAGTGCACCACTTGAAATGCCAGCGCATGTGGCCTAGTGGTCGATATGTCATTTCACTACATAGTAGCATCGCGTGTTCGAGACCTGCAAGTAGTTGCATTGGTGAAAATTTAATTTAAGTTTTTCGGCATTGCTTACTGTCCTATAGGAGACAGGAATAAGGTCTAAGATGTCTGAGTCCTTATAGAACCATGGGTCCCCTGAGTGAGGGCGGTGCTGAAATGGGCTATTTGTTCACTCAGTGCACCATTTGACATGTCAGCACATGTGGCTCAGTGGTTAACGGTTTTGTTGATGTTGCCGCTGTGTTCGCGAGCTCGAATCCCGCTGGGTGCAATGAGTGGTATGTTTGTTATGAGCGTTACTGTAATGCTCTGTGTAACCCCTGAAACCCTCGACAAGCATCTTGTGGAAGTGCCTCTGAGTGAGGGGGGTGTTGATATATATATTTTTTAGTCCACTCAGTGGCACGAGAGAGCCAGCGCATGTGGCTCAGTGGCTTACTTTTTTAACACTATGTGCCTGTTTCAAACCATACAAGGCCTTCAGAAACTTGCAGACATGATTCGGTTTCGAGGTGTCTTTGGACCCATCAGGCTGCTCCATGTACACGTCCTCTTCCACATTACCGTTCAGAAATGCCCTCTTAACGTCCATTTGATGCAGCTCCAGATCCTGATGCGCAACAAGTGCCAAAAGCACCCGAATTAACGTGAGCTTCACGACAGGGGCGTACGTTTCATTATAATCTACCCCTTTGACCTGTTGCAATCCATGAGCGACAAGGCGCGCCTTCGATTTTCGAGAAAAGCCACCGTTGCAGTCCTGGGCATCTTTTATTGCAAACACCCATTTTGGAGTCAGAATATTTGAGGCCTCCAAACGTGTGACTAACTTCCATGTTTTGTTCCGAATGTTCAAGTCTCGCTCGGACTAGATGGCGGACTTCCAAAAGTCTGCGTGTGGCCCTGTCGCCGCGTGTCGGCACGGGATGTTGACAACATTTGTGACGAGAGCTGTTTCATTAGGTGTCAAGGATATATTGGATCTCCATCTAGCATTTGGGGCCCTTTGAATCCTCTCATATCCTCGTAGAGCTACAAACACATCAGGAGGCTCAGGGCTTTCGTCATCTGTACCAACTTTTTCGGCGACCGTCGGGTCGTTTGCAGCACTAGCCTGGTTATCGCTTTGTCCCTGAATATCTTGTCTCGAAGCTTTAGCCATCTCGGCTGTGTCCAGTGTAGAAAGCTGAACTTGGTCATCCTGTTCAACGCCAACCCCTACAAGATTCTCATTAGAGCTAATGGCAAGACGCTCATCTGATTTGTTTTCATTTATTTCGGAGTTGTAGGTTTCGCTCTCACTGAGTCTGACATCTCTGGAAACAACTACCTTGTGTAATTCAGGATCCCACAGTTTGTAAGCTTTGCTGGCTTCCCCATATCCAAGCATAATTGCTTCCCGTGCTTGGTAGTCAAGCTTACTCAACTGGCTTGCCGGGATGGTGTACCAACATTTACTTCCGAACGTACGAAGGTGCGACAAATTGGGCTTGCGCCCGTACAAGATATGATGCGGGGTCGTGTCGCTTGGAAGTGCGCGAGTTGTAACTCTGTTTCGAATATATACAGCAGTCGCCAGAGCTTCAGCCCAGAACTGTTTCGGCAGACTCTTTGCATGTAGCATTGACCGAACCAGATCCATCAGAGTTCGGTTCAGCCGCTCAGAAACACCATTCTGTTCAGGTGACTCCACTGCACTAAGCTCATGTTTTGTTCCGCACGCAGCAAGATAGTTGTTGAATGCAGTGGACATATATTCTCCACCTCGATCTGAACGAAAGATACCAATCTGGCGCCCAGTATGGGCTTCGCTACGAGCTTGGAACAGTTTATATTTATCAAAGACGTCTGATTTTTGCTGCATCATGTAGACGGTAACCCAGGAGGAGTGATCGTCCGTGAAAGTCACAAAGTAGCGTGCTCCTTCAACTGAACAAACCTCCATGAGTCCACAAACGTCACTGTGAACAAGATCTAACTTTGCTTCAGCTCTACCACTCGTACGTTTCTTCGGCACTGCAGAACGATGAGCCTTTCCATGAACGCATGATGTGCATACTTCAGATGCACTCGAGCCACTGATACGCGCACCGTCTACAACATTGTTCCGTACCATGGATGTAATGCCCTCTTTGCTTACATGAGCCATTTTCTCGTGCCATGTGGAGAGTGTGGTGACTTTCGCAGAGTACAAGGTATCATTCGGTATCTTCTGGACTATGTCGATGGCATAAAGAAGGCAATCGCACAGCATTTTTTCAGTTGCCACAACTTTCCCATTCTTTGTCATCTGCATAGATTTGTTCTCAAATACAGTTTTGATCCCTTCTATGTCCGCTTTGCCTACAGAAATGAGAGAGAGTATTCGGAAGAAGGAACGTGGACAACATCTCGCAGAATGCACTGCTTTCGACAACCATCCACTCGTAGGGTCAGCTCCACGTCACCTCGCCCAGCAATCTTAGCCCGGGCTTTAGTTCCCATTTCGACTGAAGCTGCAGAGAATTCGTATAACTCGTGAACACACTCCTATCGTATGTCATATGGGAAGTATATGCCGAATCTGCGTACCAGGAGGAAGGTCCGGCCGAAATTCCGGCCTGTTTAATTCGTGACATTAGGCAAACGATTTCACTCTCATCTATACTGTCCTCACTGTCAGCTGGAGGACGGGAATAAGTCGAATCAAACACATTTGCACCTACGAACGCCTGCTGATCTTTTCTCGGGCGATTCTTTTCGTTTCGATGACTATTAGATGCTCTGCCGCTACGATACCCAGGTGCACGATAGCCCCTCGGAGCTTCCGGGCGCTTACCGTTCACATCTTTGCCCCAACATCTGTCAGCCGTATGACCGGAATGACCGCAGTTCGTACAGTGCAGCTGTCTAGCATTACCTCCGTAGTCATTCGGACGGGCACTGGATATGAGCGCCTCATTGGATTTTGTACCTTTTGACTCTCTCATTTGAGCACGCTCCTCTTCCTGCAACAACCGGCTCTTCACAAATTTCAAAGTAAACACCCGGTCCTCATTTCCGAGCGCATCCAAGGCAACGATGAGATTTTCGAACCGAAGTGGCAATCCGTTAAGCACAGCCATGGCTATCTCTTTGTCATCGATAGTCACATCCATGGATTTCAAGGTCGCTGCTAGCTGCGTCATACGGTTAACATACTGCAAAAATCTCTCATTACCGTCTATAGCCGCGGTGTAAAAGCGGCGTCGAGCCGCAAGCTTATTGAGGAGTGTGTGCCTTTCAAACGTGTTGAGAATAATAGTCCACATCTCCTTTGCAGTTGCGGCAGCGCGCACATGCTCAAGGTGCTCATCAGAAAGGGACAACCCGATGAGCGCCCGTGCTTTGCAGTCGGCTCGAGTTCATGATTTGAAAGCCCCGTCATCGGATTCTTCAGGCGGGTCATCCACAATGTAGTCATCAAGCTCCCGGAGGGCGGGAAGGAGCTGCACCTTCTGCTTCGAAACATGGAGATTATTGTTGGTGACCTTTTCAATTCGAAATCCGCCTCCGCGATCGTCCATGACTACGTTCTTATCCAAGACCGTTTGTATTTGAAACCTCTATTACCACGTATGCAGTGAGTATGCAAAGTCCTCTGTTCAGGTATCCCAAGCCGGCGACCGATAGTCGCTTGTCACGGCAAGCCTTTCCCTATAAGAAGTTTGCAGCGTTTACTCAAAGACACGTGGTGTTTAATTTCCCAGCTCTTTACCTCTTTAGTTTTCCTCCTCTTTACCTCTTACCACCTCTTTATTTGTGCCTTAGGGCGCTACCCCTGTATATCGGCCAGTGCTGGTCTTTCAACTTTGAGCGCAATCCGTGTGCCACGTGTAAGCACAGCAACTTTTACCTGTAGACGGCCAGGAATTTTCAGCCACTACCCCGAAAGGTCCCCGCAACAAAGGGCGTCTTACCACAATCACAGTCTTTCCGTACTAACTCAGGCGCGTTTCCTTCCGAACTTTGTTGCTTGACTTCCGTCGTACTCGTGTGAAAGCACTCAAGGTCACCAATGAGCCTCGTCCTTCCGTGCACAGCACGTATCTATACCTCAACAGAAGTATAGCCAGCAGGTACCAAAATACAAGTGCAGAACACTAGTACCCGGTATGCTACCAGAGTAAGGAATTAGAAGACAGTCGTTCCTTCTCCAGCCACGGGCAATGGCGTTTCGTGTACGTATCGATCGATCAAGCGAGTAGCGTCTCTGTCCCGCCGGCGCGCAAAAAGCCCACTGCAAGGTAATGGGAATCGGAAGATTGAGTTACTTTGCTTGACGGGTGAAGTTGTTTGCTGGGCTGTGTTGATATATATATTTTGTGGTCCGCTCCGTGGCACAAGAGAGCCAGCGCATGTGGCTCAGTGGTTAACGTTTTCAACAGGCTGCCCAGAATTTACTTGGTGCTCTAAAATGCTGTCCTTGAGAAAAACCTACAACTACTCACTGGCCTACTGCGTCCATTAACAAAATCCCCTAAACTAAGTCATTTGAGCGGATTTAACGATATTGGCCCGGAAATAATATCCAGCAGGGTCATTTTTAGAACTGCTTCCAAAACTGTCAAATTTCTGTAAACAGTTTGGGCCAATACACACATCAATACAGCACCTTATTTTTGCACACTCATCCGAACCGAATGCCGTTGTACCAAAATAACGGAATCAATCCGTCATACGTATAATAGATTCACATAACTGTTTTCGGATAAATTGGGACAAAGCAATGTCATAACTAGATACATCATACGCATTATAGAATCATGTAACGGATTTTTGGATGCAGTCGATCAAAGCAATGTCATAGCTAGAAACCTTATACGCATTATAGATCATGTAACGGATTTTTGGATGCAGCTGGATAAAACCATAATCATAACCAGTTTCCTCATACAAAATATAAAATCAAATACCTTTTTCTAGGAGTCATGACAGTATTTGCATAACAGACTCTTACTGTACGAACTCAGGTACAGTAAGTAGTACGGTACTAGTTACAGTACACTGTACAATACAAAGTACAGTTCCTCATGTGACAGTAGTACAGTATGTGTACACCGTTCCATATAAATATCCTCTTCTAAGTTACCGTTGAGAAAGGCCGTGACCACGTCCATTTGATGAAGCTCTAAATCGAAGTGGGCTACAATGGCCAGCAACAATCGAATTGTAGTGAATTTGATCACTGGCGCATAACTCTCTGAGTAATGAACTCCCTCAAATTTTTGGAAGCCCCGCAAAACCAGGCGAACCTTTACCTTTTGAATCAATTTGCCTTTATCGTGTGGTATGTCCTTCACAGTGAAAACCCAGCGAGAAGCGAGAATACCGGAGTCTCCTGTTCGGGGCAATAGTGCCTAGGTTTTGTTTTTGCGTTGGAACTCTAGCTCCCTATGAACCGCTTTCTGCCAAAACGTTGGTTTTGTTCCACCCATCGCCTCTTTAAAAGAGTTCGGTACATTGATGTCGCCACACGAAGGTGTGAGTAAACTGGTCCCCACCAAGCCTGTCCATCACTGTCGGGTAGGCGTCGTGATCGAGTGGAGAGGCGAGATTCCACGTCACTGGGTCCACCTTCTCCCCCACAACTCACTTCTTCTGGTTCCAAATTCTCATTAGTTGAGTCCGGTTCAATACGTTGACTTTAAAAGCCCTCAACCTCCACCGATGACCCTGTCTCAATGCCATGTTCATTATCACCATTAGATGTTCCGGATTCAATTTCATCAGTATTGGTCGCCTATTCTGGGTCAAAGTCCACGCTCTTGTCATCAGACGAATGTTCATCATAGGAGCAAGCCCCTGGTCTCGACTCATCGAACTGACCATCCTGGAAACTACAATGCGATGTAGATTCTCGTCCCAAATTTTGTATACCCTAGTTCCCAGCTGATACCCAACAAACATTACCGTTGTTACGCGGTCGTCAAGTTTAAACACCTCCTTAACAAGCACCTTGTACCAGCATTGACATCCAAAAACACGTAGGTGAGATACATCGGGCTTTTTCTTCATCCATATGTGAAATAAAGTAGCGAGACCACCCAAAGCTCTTGTCCTGACACGATTTCGAACTTAAACTACATTATCAAGAGCTTCAGCCCAAAAAGCTTCCGGAACCTTCATATGGGACTGCATAGACCTAATGAGCTCAATCAGGTTACGATTGAGTCGCTCTGCCACACCGTTCTGCTCAGGTGTGTGTGCAGCGGTCGTTTGATGAACAGTTACTTGTGAAGATAGAAAGGAATGGAGCTCTGAAGAAAGATACTCTCCGCCACGATCAGATCGAAGCATTTTAACTCGTTGACCAGTGTGTGTGAAGGCATACTCGGCAAACTTTTGATAAAAATAGGACGTTTCATCTTTACTTCTTATCGGATAGACAACACTCTAGTTTGAGTGGTCATTGATAAAAGTGACAAAATATCTAGCACCACCTACTGACTGAACTTGGAGTGGGCCGCAGACGTCCGAAGGGACCAAGTCGGGCAAATGTTTTGCCCTACTTCCAGAGCCCTGTTTGGGAATCAAAGCACGTGTTGCTTTTCTTAACACACACGCATCATATTTCACCGATCCACAGTCAGAAGATGAGCTATCCTCTCTTGTTATATCCGGAAAGAAGAGATGAAGTCCACTTACCACGTTCATTCTGATAGAAGAAACAGAGTATGGTGAGGGATGAGGAGAGAGAATGAAAAGAATGTAGGGAAGGAGTGTAGTTGGAGAATTGAAACAGAAAGGAGATAGAATGGCAAGGGTGAGGTTGGTGTTGAAATCAAATACAAGTCCGTACCTCTTCTTTACTTGGATGAGCAATTAGACTACAACTATATACTGTTTGCGGGTACTCACTTCGGCTTTGTGAAAGCAAAATGAAAGTAGCAAATCTACATTTGCAGTACTATCTTTGTTGATCCTATAGCCCACCCAAGCCAAGATGCCTCAGAATCCCTCATTTGCATGCGCGGGAAATTCATAATTACCAATATTCAGAACGTGAGTAACATTACGTTCATGCTAGCCATGCACGTTCTGTTACGTAAACATATAATGAAACAGTCAACCTGTGAATTATGCCTTACGTACCCCGCCTATGCAACTGTAATCTCTCGCCCTGTAACAAAACCCAAAGGCGGGAACTCAATATATCATGAGAGTAGAAAATAATTTTCGGCGGGCTTGTCTCACTTTGCTACTTAACAGTACGTAAATCTGATGCAGGCCGTTCAACGTGAATTAAGCCTTACGTTCCATACGTGCAATACTGTAGAAGCAACGTGGCTGCATCAACATACATTGGCTGCATACTTGTGCAAGAGTGATTTGTACGCAGCCAGTATAATGAGTATAGTGTAAGCCGTATGCAGCCAGTCCAGGCAACTATAGGATAAATATAGAAACCACTGTTTACTTGTACACGTACGACACCTATAATGATGTACACCTACGGCAGAGAGCAGACAGTACACGTATGCCACATAGGAGACAGTACACGTATGCCACCCTGTGTACAGTATTTTGAGCCAAGAAGAGAGACAAACTATCAACCAACCATAACATGCCAAGTGTCAGAATGCTCCACAATGATCAGCTCAGCTATCGCCGCTTGTAGCGATATGAGGAGTATGGAGGCGTATCTAGCAGCCAATCAGAGGGCAGAATACCAAGTGGTTTGAAAAATGGCAAAATGCGCCGTGATTTTGAGTTGGCCGAAAATGGGCTTTCGTCCCAGGCAACTTTCCGTTTGGGCCATTTTACACGTGTCATAGGTGTGCACACCGATAAAGGGTGCAACTCGCATTTTCATGCTACAAGTGTACACGTATCCAAGTGGCAACTAAAAACCATGGATCGCATGCATTCTATCACTTTTTCAACACTGTCCTCCAAAACGGAACCGAACGCCACTCGATCGATAGCACGACGGCGGCGCAGCTCTGCCGCCGCAGACTGCGCCGGTACGTTCGGGGGTTAAACCCTGCAGCCCTGGAAGTACATATTCTTTCGGAGGCGTGGAACGATGGGCAGCTGTGTGGAAGAAATCAAATTCGAGGATACAGTTTGAACAAGAAATGGCTGCTGATCTTTAAAAGCTACTAGATGCGGTTAGAAGACAGTGCCATTCCTCTCGGATCATCGTGATGGGGCCGCATGGGCTGGTTTGTACACGGAAGAGTGGATACAATGAGATCAGGAGCAACTTCCAGGAAGTGGCTGGGGACATCGATACTATCGTCAACCGCCATTCGTGCTCATGTGACAAGTTTACGGGAGTAGTTTTAAAAGATTTGACTGACTTTAGTGCTAATTCATATGATGGTATTCATTTCAAGGGCTATGCGCCGTTCGCTGCCCTGAATAATTTAAGTTAGTGTAGTACTATTGTATTAGAGTTTTTTTGTGTTGTTGCTCGGTTGAGAGAAACGCCATGGGGATTTTGACCGTTGGTTGTGTTTTAACCATGGAAAAAAAAAGTATTTGCATGACATAGCCAAGTTGATTTTATCTTGAATTATCAACAACGAATGGTGCCATCACAAAACAGGCTGCACTTCAGTGCCTCCAGCAGCACTCAGATAAATCTCGGACGCCAGTCGGTAGTGGTTTAAGCGCGTTACCCTTGCCTTGTCTTTTCCTTTGCAACGCGCTTGGCCTTGTCTTTGTCTTTGTAACGCGCTTAAACCACTACCGACTGCCGTCCGAGATTTATCGGAGTGCTGCTGGAGGCAATGAAGTGCAGCCTGTTTTGTGATGGAACCATTCGTTGTTGAGAACTCAAGATATAGTTAACTATTACTATTGTAACAATTACTATTGTAGTAATAACTACTATTGTAGTAATAACTATTACTTTTTTATTGTTGTAGTAATAGTAACTTTACGATCAACCCAATCGATAAACTCATACATCTGATCAACGGATGAAAAGCGGTTAGTCGCCTCAGTCTTATTACCCCGGTTAATCTAAATCGAGACCTTGGCCACGCTAAACGCAATGTTGTCACTAGAACCATCCCCGGCCGCCAGCGTCACTATTGTAGTAATAGTAATAGTGCAAATTAATATTACTAACTAGGATCATCTCGATTACGCAGGACTACTAAAATGTAGTCCCGCGTAATCGAGATGATCCAATCCCAGGCCCTTTTTCGTCCCATACGATTCATTCTATAATTTAAGATGAGTATGCTCCGTGGCTGCGCATAGTGCTCCTTGGTTCTCCGGAACAAGCAGAGAATGTCTGATGAACATGACGGTAGGGAGGTATACAGAAATTTGAATTGACGTTGTGAAATAATGCTATAGGTACTATGGCTTACCCGCGGGTGGTTGCAGTAATTAAGGTAATGAGTTGCGAGTGGTACAAGAAGAGTTCTCGCTTCTGGGAAATCGAAAAGAGAAATAAAGGTGAGTAGCTTTAATGACTACTATTTCGCCCCCTATAAAGCATTGGTTGCTATCAATTACTACGAATTGGTAATGACTAGTACCTAGTAGGTACTATTAACTACCTATTATTATTAATACATTTTACTATTACTACAAACTACTATTACTAATACTATAATAGTTAACTATTAATATTGTAGTAATTACTTTTACTATTACTAAAATAGTTAAGTATTACTATTGTAGTATTACTATTGTAGTAATTACTATTACTATTACTACATCCGTCAACTATTACTATTGTACAATAGTTAACTATTATTATTGTAGTAGTAGTAGTAATAGTAATATAACTAGTAATAATAGTAGTAATAGTAATATTACTACAATAGTAATTTTACAATAGTATTGTACAAGAATAGTAATAGTTATAGTAATATTACTACAATAATAACTCTACAAAAAGTATTGTACAATAGTAACCGTTGACTATTGTAGTATTAGTAATAGTAATTAATGGCGTCCGAGTTTTATCTGAGTGCTGCTGGAGGCACTAAAGTGCAGCCTGTTTTCGATGGCACCATTTCTTTGGGAAACTCCCTATGAAATCAACTTGGCAATGTCATGTACATACTTTATTTATTTTTTTTCCATGGTTAAAACACATTCAAAGGTCAAAATCCCCTTGGCGTTGCTCTCAACTGAGCAACGACGCAAAAAACTACTCTAATACGATATCATAAAGGGTACTACACTAACTTAAATATTCAGGGCAGCGATCGGCGCATAGCCCTTAAAATGAGTTCCGTCTACTGAATTAGCAATAATGTTACTCAAATCTCTAAAACGTACTCCCGTAAACTTGTTGCATGAAGTCGAAAGCACATTGACGATCGTATCAATTTCAGCCGCCACTTCCCGGAAGTTGCTCCTGATTTCGTCGTAGCCACGCTTTTGTGTAGAAAACAACATATGCGGCCGCATCACAATTACCCTTACAGAAGGGCATTGTGTTTTGACGGCCCGGATTAAAGTCTCGAAATCACTTGACATCTTTTCTTAAAAATCGAACCTCGAACTTGATTTACCCTAAAAGTGCGGCCCCATTGTTCTAAGCCCCGGACAAGATATGCACCTCCAGAGCTGCCGCGTTTAACCCCCTGACTGTTGTATTTCACTTCACAGACCTTACAGCTTTATACAAATTCCTTCCAACTACTGTACTGTATATTCCAACTACTGGTAACCTTGTAGCCAGGGCTACTGGGCACTTTGCTGTCATTACACTTTCCTTACAGTTTTGAACATAGCGTTTGACCCCATTGGTACACTTGGAATAGTTACGGGCGAGCTACACACTAGGATATTATATCATTGCTTTACCAATCAAAAGCCGCCCTGCTATCCCATGCCATCTGGACCAATGTACTTCTTACATCTTGTCAGAGTATGCCACTCTTGCCGACTCCAATTCTGAAAGCGCTACTTACGATACATCCAGGTCTGTTTTACGGGAATACATTTGAACTCGCTGCTGTTAGACTGCATTTTCGTTTAGTTTGTAGCTATCTTCAGTTCTATATAAACCCTGGTTTGGAGCGGCAGGCTTTAGCCAGAAAGCCTCAACAGAAGTTTCAACCACAGTTCTACATTTATCTGTTCGTGTGCGCTTAACACCCCACATCGTGGTAGCATCGCAAGTAAGTTGTGCCTCAGTGTGCGTTTTTCCAACCCGCCAGTTGGGATAAAATCTCTACTAGATTTTTCTCAGCTGCCCGATTGCAAACAGGGACTAACATTGTGTTTTTCACTCTGTCCCTTACGCGGTACCCCACAGTGTCGTACAAGAGAAAGTCAAAGGGCCACCCTCCGTCTCCGTCAGAGTACGACTCAGAAAACCTCGCAAACTTTCGTTCCCCGCCCACCTCGCCAATAGTACCGATCGGCGAGGAAGAAGATCTCAATGTTAGTACAATTACAGTCTACTTACAATGTTATCGGGGACCACTACTGTACTTTATTGTACTTTACTGTTCAACCTAGATCTTGACCGTTACGTTTATGCATTGTATTGTGCTCTGAGCTTGAGCTGATCTTTTTCAGATCAGCTCAGATAGGTTTAGGGTTATTCCTTCACCGTCGTCTACATGGCTTCTCGAAACATCCACAGGTCGTGCCGAAGCATCAACCGACTCGCCCTGAAGTCTATATAAGAAATGGTCTAAGCCCACCCTTGGTCGAACTAAAGTCTCTTACCACTTTCTCTTCTCTCAACTCTTCTCCTCGCTCGCTCACTCTCTCTCTCTTGCTCTCTACCTCTCTCCACTCGCTATCTCTCCCTCCTCTCGCTCTCTCTCTCGTCCGCTCGCACCCTCTCCCTTCTCCTGATCCATCAGGTTATGGGCCCAGTACTCTAGCGCTGCTCACGATTCCATCTCGATCGCTCGCTCACGCCGGACGCTACCCTACACTCGGTGTAAGGAGACTTTGAAAAACTTCGCGGAGGCTACCGTACACTTTGTGCAGGGAAGAAAAAAAAAAGACCGCACGGTTTGACCGCACTCTATTGACGTCTCTGCATTATCTACTGACCTCCTGTCTTGTGGCCTGCTCAGCGTTCGTCGTCCCTACTCTACCTACTCCTGTTGGTTTTGCAGTCCGTCGCCGCTCTTCATCCCCACACCACAGATTCCAGTACATCTTGCGGCCCGTCTTGCTCTCGTTGCTTCTTGTCTCGCCCCTGTGTTACATACCCCGGGTTGTCTCACGGCCCGTGCCTAGTCGCAACAGTAAGTCCAAACCATTCTGTGCTCTTCTCCTACCATCCCGAAGCATTGCTTTATCCTCCGCCTAACCTCACAAATTTCTGTTACCAGTGGTCATCTCACTCTCCATATTTCGTCGCGGTATCAACATCCCTCCGGACGATCCCGTGATTCGCCGCCTTACCTTCGACGAATCCTCCGCCAAGCCTCCTGCCTGTCCGAAGTGCCGTTTAATCGAAGATTCCGCTATTGAGTCGGACGGCGAAGGTAACGAAATTCCTTCCACCGCGACTACTCCAGAGGTTGTTCAGGTCGAAGTCGTCTCCAAGCCTCCTCCTCCGGAGAAGAAGGACTCCTTCTTAAACCATATCCTTTCCCTTGCCAACCGTCCGAAATTGCCTGCTCGTCCGAAATCTCTACCTCCGAAACCTCTACGAAAGAAGTCAAAGCCAACGAACCTTCGCTCCAAGCCGCTTCCTGCCTCATCGAGCAGAGTATCGAAGCCAAGCAGGAAATCAAATGGAGGAGAACCGAAGAAGAAGAGGGATCAAAAACCTCCGACACCCCGACCTACTAAAGTGGTTTCTCTCATCTCCCCTTCTTCGGCTTCGACGTCTCCAGCTCCAGCTGCTCCCATCCATTCTCCACTCTCTCCTGCTGCCCCTTCTGTTGCATTTATTCCCTCATCTCCAAAGGTTCCGACTCCTCTTTCAGACGAACCTCTCTCTTCGGCTCCATTAGTTTCCTTACCTCCAACTCCTGTTCCTTCTATCTCCAAGCCCGAGTCTTCCCTCCTGGTTTGTGACCTTTGCCAACTCAAAGTCTCGGGTCCAAAGCAGCTCAAGCAGCACAGAGGTGGAAAGAAGTGTCGAAACAGAGTCGAAAGGAGATCAGCCATCACTCCGTGTGTTTGCTGCAATCGCGTCTTCCAGATGAGACACGATCGCAACAGGCACATCAATCGTAGAAATAAGTAAATCTGTTATCGACCCCCTGTGCTCCTTCTATCTATAAGCACAGTTCTTTCTCTCACTCCGCTGCTTTTCTCCATGGACTCTTCAGGACTTCGACTCGACAGTCTCGAGAAGCTCCGTGATGACAACTTCCACATGTGTAAGTCGAGAATTCAACTATTTCTCTCACTGAAGGAAGTTGACGACCACCTTACTGAATATATATATAATATAATATATATATATAATAATAATAGTGTAGGGTTTTTTAGGTGGTTTTTTAGATTTTTTTTTAGGGGTTTTTCAATATATATATTTTAAAAGTATAATAATGTACACGAACGACAGAGAGGAGACAGTACACATATGCCACCCTGTGTACAGTATTTTGTGCCTAGAAGAGAGACAAACCATCAACCAGCCATAACATGCCAAGTGTCAGAATGCTCCACAATGATCAGCTCAGCTATCGCCACTTGTAGCGATCTGGGTGGTATGGAGGCGTATCTAGCTGCCAATCAGAGGGCAGAATACCAAGTGCTTTGAAAAAATAGCAAAATGCGACGTAATTTTGAGTTACCCGAAAATGGGCTTTCATCCCAGGCAACTTTCGGTTTGGCCCATTTACACGTGTCGTAGGTGTGCACACAGAAGAAGGGTGCAACTCGCATTTTCATGCTACAAGTGTACACGTGTCCAGGTGGCAACTAAAAACCATGGGATCGCATGCATTCTATCACTTTTGCAACACTCCCCTTCGATCACATTGTTTTTAGATTAATTTATACTCTCCCGTCCTACCCTTTACAATCAGTCTAACAAATGTTTTCATCTGAACTCGCCCTAGTAGTTTCGTCAAGGCGTCAGCAACATTTTCACTTGTTGGCACGTACACCAAATCCACCTCTTTACGCACAACTGCATCTCTTACAAAGTGGTATGCAATATCAATGTGCTTGTTGCGTCTGTTGGTGCTTTCGCTTCGAGCAAGCTCCATAGCCCCTGGTTATCGCTGTATATTGTAGTAGCATGATCAATTCCAAGTGCTTTCACGCCCAGCAATTTCCAGGTTTCAAGGATATCCCGAACGACACGTCTCAGCCATATTGCCTCTTTACTTGCTGCAGTTAATGAAATGTATTCGGTCACATGACGAAGCTGTGATAACCGTTTGCTTTCGCGAGCACCAACTTACCCCACTTCCAGCCATACGAAACACGAAACCACTCGTCGATTTGCGATCGGACACATCTCCGGCCCAATCCGAGTCACAATATGCAGACAAGCCCAGCTCATCATTCCCTGGGAACACAAGACCTAAATCTTTGGTCCCAGCAAGATACCTTAACACTATTTTTACTGCTAACCAATGCTTCTCTCTTGGTTCCTCGCAAAAACGTGCAAGTTTACCCACCGCGTGAGATATATCAGGTCGTGTTCCAACAGACAAATACATGAGAGCTCCAATAGCGCTCCTGTATGGAGCATCTGTCCGAGCATCATTACCCGTATATCCCGACCGATCCACGTTCAACTCGTCAGTGTTAGTATTCATAGGAGTTGGAACAGGTCTACAATTCTGCATTCCAAATCGCTCTAGAACGCTGTCTACAAACCGTGGCTGGGATAAACACAAGGAGCGTTCGGATCTCCGGCGAGAAATTTCAAGGCCAACAACCATTTTCGCCTCTCCCAAATCTTTCATTTTAAAACTGTGGTTCAGCTCCCCCTTCATCCATGCAATAGCCTCCATGTTGTTTCCTGCAAGCAGCAAGTCATCAACATACAGGAGGATAATCGTGATTGAGGTGGAGGTTGGGTCAAATTTTGCAAAGAAACAGGGATCATTAGTGCGACTTTTGAACTTGAGTCCAACAACAAGAAAGGCATCGATTTTCTGGTGCCACCGCCTATGTGCCTGTTTCAAACCATACAAGGCCTTCAGAAACTTGCAAACATGATTCGGTTTCGAGTTGTCTTTAAACCCGTCCGGCTGCTCCATGTACACGTTCTCTTCCACATTACCGTTCAGAAATGCCCTCTTAACGTCCATTTGATGCAGCTCCAGATCCTGATGCGCAACAAGTGCCAAAAGCACCCGAATTGACGTGAGCTTCACGACAGGGGCGTACGTTTCATTATAATCTACCCCTTCGACCTGTTGCAATCCATGAGCGACAAGGCGCGCCTTCGATTTTCGAGAAAAGCTGGGCATCTTTTATTGCAAACACCCATTTTGGAGTCAGAATATTTGAGGCCTCCAAACGTGGGACTAACTTCCATGTTTTGTTCCGAATGCTCAAGTCTCGCTCGGACTCGATGGCGGACTTCCAAAAGTCTGCGTGTGGCCCTGTCGCCGCGTGTCGGTACGGGATGTTGACAACATTTGTGACGAGAGCCGTGTCATTAGGTGTCAAGGATATATTGGATCTCCATCTAGAATTTGGGGCCCTTTGAATCCTCTCATATCCTCGTAGAGCTACAAACACATCAGGAGGCTCAGGGCTTTCGTCATCTGTACCAACTTTTTCGGCGACCGTCGGGCCGTTTGCAGCACTAGCCTGGTCATCGCTTTGTCCCTGAATATCTTGTCTCGAAGCTTTAGCCATCTCGGCTGTATCCAGTGTAGAAAGCTGAACTTGGTCATCCTGTTCAACGCCAACCCCTACAAGATTCTCATTAGAGCTAATGGCAAGACGCTCATCTGATTTGTTTTCATTTATTTCGGAGTTGTAGGTTTCGCTCTCACTGAGTCTGACATCTCTGGAAACAACTACCTTGTGTAATTCAGGATCCCACAGTTTGTAAGCTTTGCTGGCTTCCCCATATCCAAGCATAATTGCTTCCCGTGCTTGGTAGTCAAGCTTACTCAACTGGCTTGCCGGGATGGTGTACCAACATTTACTTCCGAACGTACGAAGGTGCGACAAATTGGGCTTGCGCCCGTACAAGATATGATGCGGGGTCGTGTCGCTTGGAAGTGCGCGAGTTGTAACTCTGTTTCGAATATATACAGCAGTCGCCAGAGCTTCAGCCCAGAACTGTTTCGGCAGACTCTTTGCATGTAGCATTGACCGAACCAGATCCATCAGAGTTCGGTTCAGCCGCTCAGAAACACCATTCTGTTCAGGTGACTCCACTGCACTAAGGTCATGTTTTGTTCCGCACGCAGCAAGATAGTTGTTGAATGCAGTGGACATATATTCTCCACCTCGATCTGAACGAAAGATACCAATCTGGCGCCCAGTATGGGCTTCGCTACGAGCTTGGAACAGTTTATATTTATCAAAGACGTCTGATTTTTGCTGCATCATGTAGACGGTAACCCAGGAGGAGTGATCGTCCGTGAAAGTCACAAAGTAGCGTGCTCCTTCAACTGAAGAAACCTCCATGGGTCCACAAACGTCACTGTGAACAAGGTCTAACTTTGCTTCAGCTCTACCACTCGTACGTTTCTTCGGCACTGCAGAACGATGAGCCTTTCCATGAACGCATGATTTGCATACTTCAGATGCACTCGAGCCACTGATACGCGCACCGTCTACAACATTGTTCCGTACCATGGATGTAATGCCCTCTTTGCTTACATGAGCCATTTTCTCGTGCCATGTGGAGAGTGTGGTGACTTTCGCAGAGTACAAGGTATCATTCGGTATCTTCTGGACTATGTCGATGGCATAAAGAAGGCAATCGCACAGCATTTTTTCAGTTGCCACAACTTTCCCATTCTTTGTCATCTGCATAGATTTGTTCTCAAATACAGTTTTGATCCCTTCTATGTCCGCTTTGCCTACAGAAATGAGAGAGAGTATTCGGAAGAAGGAACGTGGACAACATCTCGCAGAATGCACTGCTTTCGACAACCATCCACTCGTAGGGTCAGCTCCACGTCACCTCGCCCAGCAATCCTAGCCCGGGCTTTAGTTCCCATTTCGACTGAAGCTGCAGAGAATTCGGTATAACTCGTGAACACACTCCTATCGTATGTCATATGGGAAGTATATGCCGAATCTGCGTACCAGGAGGAAGGTCCGGCCGAAATTCCGGCCTGTTTAATTCGTGACATTAGGCAAACGATTTCACTCTCATCTATGCTGCCCTCACTATCAGCTGGAGGACGGGAATAAGTCGAATCAAATACATTTGCACCTACGAACGCCTGCTGATCTTTTCTCGGGCGATTCTTTTCGTTTCGATGACTATTAGATGCTCTGCCGCTACGATACCCAGGTGCACGATAGCCCCTCGGAGCTTCCGGGCGCTTACCGTTCACATCTTTGCCCCAACATCTGTCAGCCGTATGACCGGAATGACCGCAGTTCGTACAGTGCGGATGTCTAGCATTATCTCCGTACTCATTCGGACGGGCGTTGGATATGAGCGCCGCATTGGATTTTGTACCTTTTGACTCTCTCATTTGAGCACGCTCCTCTTCCTGCAACAACCGGCTCTTCACAAATTTCAAAGTAAACACCTGGTCCTCATTTCCGAGCGCATCCAAGGCAACGATGAGATTTTCGAACCGAAGTGGCAATCCGTTAAGCACAGCCATGGCTATCTCTTTGTCATCGATAGTCACATCCATGGATTTCAAGGTCGCTGCTAGCTGCGTCATACGGTTAACATACTGCAAAAATCTCTCGTTACCGTCTATAGCCGCGGTGTAAAAGCGGCGTCGAGCCGCAAGCTTATTGAGGAGTGTGTGCCTTTCAAACGTGTTGAGAATAATAGTCCACATCTTCTTTGCAGTTGCCGCAGCGCGCAAATGCTCAAAGTGGTCATCAGAAAGAGAAAACCCGATGAGCGCCCGTGCTTTGCGGTCGGCCTGAGTCCATGATTTGAAAGCCCCGTCATCGGATTCTTCAGGCGGGTCATCCACAATGTAGTTATCAAGCTATTGAAAAGTGATAGAATGCATGCGATCCCATGGTTTTTAGTTGTCACCTGGACACGCGTACACCTGTAGCATGAAAATGCGAGTTGCTACCTTCTTCGGTGTGCACACCTATGACATGTGTAAAATGGGCCAAACCGAAAGTTGCCTGGGACGAAAGCCCATTTTTGGCGAACTCAAAATCACGGCGCATTTTGCCAGTTTTCAAACCACTTGGTATTCTGCCCTCTGATTGGCTGCTGGATACGCCTCCATACCCCTCATATCACTACAAGTGGCGATAGCTGAGCTGATCATTGTGGAGCATTCTGACACTTGGCATGTTATGGTTGGTTGATGGTTTGTCTCTCTTCTCTCAAAATACTGCACACAAGGTATACGTGTACTCTCTCCTAGGTGTCATACGTGTACTGTCTCCTCTCTTTCGTACGTATAATTATTATAGGTTTCGTACGTGTACAAGTAAACAGTGGTTTCTATATTTATCCTATAGTTGCCTATACTGGCTGCATACGGCTTACACTATACTCATTATACTGGCTGCGTACAAATCACTCTTGCACAAGTATGCAGCCAATGTATGTTGATGCAGCCACGTTGCTTCTACAGTATTGCACGTATAGCACGTAAGGCTTAATTCACGTTGAACGGCCTGCATGAGATTTACGTACTGTTACGTAGCAAAGTGAGACAAGCCCGCTAAAACTTGTTTTCCATTCTTATGATATTTACGTTCCCTTCTTTGGGTTTTGTTACAGGGCGAGAGATTAAAGTTGGGTAGGCGGGTACGTAAGGCATAATCCACGGGTTGAATGTTTCATTATATGTTTACGTAACAGAACGTGCATGGCTAGCATGAACGTAATGTTACTCACGTTCTGAATATTGGTAATTATGAATTTCCCGCGCATGCAAATGAGGGATTCTGAGGCATCTTTGCTTGGGTAGGCTATAGGATCAACAAAGTTAGTACTGCAAATGTAGATTTTGCTACTTTTATTTTGCTTTCACAAAGCCGAAGTGAGTACCGGCAAGCAGTATATAGTTGTAGTCTAATAGCTTATTCAAGTAAAGAAGAGGTACGGACTTTCCTTTGATTTCAACACCAACCTCACCCTTGCCATTCTATCTCCTTTCTGTTTCCATTCTCCACCTACACTCCTTCCCTACACTCCTTTTCATTCTCTCTCCTCATCCCTCACCATCCCCTGTTTCTTCTATCAATGTTGTGTTGTCCAGCACTCTCTGTGAGGATCCTAAGTGCTTTTTTGTGTCATTGCTCCCGTCATTGTTTGTTGGTTTGGCTTTCTTTCTCTTTGTGGTGGTTGTGGTCATTCGGCAATTGGTCAGCTCGAGTTTATTGTTTGGAAATATTGGCATTGTTGTTTGAGGAGGAATCTAGGCCCTGTTGTTGATACCCCTTGCACTCTTGGAAAGCCTTCACGGCAACGGAAAAGAAGTAGAAAGAGTGCCGGGGTTCCGCCCAAGTTTGTCCAATTCTCTTGCCGAATCGTGGTCCTGGCAATCGGTTTTGTGATCCTCTAACGGCTGTACTCTTTTGAGAACAGTGCCTTTTTGTAACGCGAGTTGGACGGACCGTACCATACAAACTCACGCGGTTGATAACGCGAGTTATCAGAAGTCGTAAGACTGAACCCGATTCCCGGTGGGAATCACGGTGTACCAGCCGAGTCGGTCCGTTGCAGTGGCCCTTTTGCGCGCTGGCGGGACAGAGACGCTCCTCGCTTGAACGATCGATACGTACGCGAAACACCATCGCCCGTGGTCGGAGAGGGAACAACTGTATTCTAACTCCTTACTCTGGTAGCATACCGGTACTAGTGTTCTGCACTTGTTATTTAGTACCTGCTGGCTATACTTCTGTTGAGGTATAGATACGTGCTGTGCACGGAAGGACGAGGCTCATTGGTGACCTTGAGTGCTTTCAGACGAGTACGACGGAAGTCAAGCAACAAAGTTCGGAAGGAAACGCGCCTGAGTTAGTACGGAAAGACTGTGATTGTGGTAAGACGCCCTTTGCTGCGGGGACCTTTCGGGGTAGTGGCTGAAAATTCCTGGCCGTCTACAGGTAAAAGTTGCTGTGCTTACACGTGGCACACGGATTGCGCTCAAAGTTGAAAGACCAGCACTGGCCGATATACAGGGGTAGCGCCCTAAGGCACAAATAAAGAGGTGGTAAGAGGTAAGAGGAGGAAAACTAAAGAGGTAAAGAGCTGGGAAATTAAACACCACGTGTCTTTGAGTAAACGCTGCAAACTTCTTATAGGGAAAGGCTTGCCGTGACAAGCGACTATCGGTCGCCGGCTTGGGATACCTGAACAGAGGACTTTGCATACTCACTGCATACGTGGTAATAGAGGTTTCAAATACAAACGGTCTTGGATAAGAACGTAGTCATGGACGATCGCGGAGGCGGATTTCGAATTGAAAAGGTCACCAACAATAATCTCCATGTTTGGAAGCAGAAGGTGCAGCTCCTTCCCGCCCTCTAGGAGCTTGATGACTACATTGTGGATGACCCGCCTGAAGAATCCGATGACGGGCTTTCAAATCATGAACTCGAGCCGACTGCAAAGCACGGGCGCTCATCGGGTTGTCCCTTTCTGATGAGCACCTTGAGCATGTGCGCGCTGCGGCAACTGCAAAGGAGATGTGGACTATTATTCTCAACACGTTTGAAAGGCACACACTCCTCAATAAGCTTGCGGCTCGACGCCGCTTTTACACCGCGGCTATAGACGGTAACGAGAGATTTTTGCAGTATGTTAACCGTATGACGCAGCTAGCAGCGACCTTGAAATCCATGGATGTGACTATCGATGACAAAGAGATAGCCATGGCTGTGCTTAACGGATTGCCACTTCGGTTCGAAAATCTCATCGTTGCCTTGGATGCGCTCGGAAATGAGGACCAGGTGTTTACTTTGAAATTTGTGAAGAGCCGGTTGTTGCAGGAAGAGGAGCGTGCTCAAATGAGAGAGTCAAAAGGTACAAAATCCAATGCGGCGCTCATATCCAACGCCCGTCCGAATGAGTACGGAGATAATGCTAGACATCCGCACTGTACGAATTGTGGTCATTCCGGTCACACCGCTGACAAATGCAGGGAAAAGATGTGAACGGTAAGCGCCCGGAAGCTCCGAGGGGCTATCGTGCACCTGGGTATCGTAGCGGCAGAGCATCTAATAGTCATCGAAACGAAAAGAATCGCCCGAGAAAAGATCAGCAGGCGTTCGTAGGTGCAAATGTATTTGATTCGACTTATTCCCGTCCTCCAGCTGATAGTGAGGGCAGCATAGATGAGAGTGAAATCGTTTGCCTAATGTCACGAATTAAACAGGCCGGAATTTTGGCCGGACCTTCCTCCTGGTACGCAGATTCGGCATGTACTTCCCACATGACATACGATAGGAGTGTGTTCACGAGTTATACCGAATTCTCTGCAGCTTCAGTCGAAATGGGAACTAAAGCCCGGGCTAAGATTGCTGGGCGAGGTGACGTGGAGCTGACCCTACGAGTGGATGGTTGTCGAAAGCAGTGCATTCTGCGAGATGTTGTCCACGTTCCTTCTTCCGAATACTCTCTCTCATTTCTGTAGGCAAAGCGGACATAGAAGGGATCAAAACTGTATTTGAGAACAAATCTATTCAGATGACAAGGAAAGTGAAAGTTGTGGCAACTGGAAAATACTGTGCGATAGCCTTCTTTATGCCATCGAAACAGTCCAGAAGGTACCGAATAATACCTTGTACTCTGCGAAAGTCACCACACTCTCAACATGGCTCGAGAAAATGGCTCATGTAAGCAAAGAGGGCATTGCATCCATGGTACGGAACAATGTTGTAGACGGTGCGCGTATCAGTGGCTCGAGTGCATCTGAAGTATGCAATCATGCGTTCATGGAAAGGCTCATCGTTCTGCAGTGCCGAAGAAACGTACGATTGGAAGAGCTGAAACAATATTAGACCTTGTTCACAGTGACGTTTGTGGACCCATGGAGGTTTCTTCAGTTGGAGTAGCACGCTACTTTGTGACTTTCACCGACGATCACTCCTCCTGGGTTACCGTCTACATGATGCAGCAAAAATCAGACGTCTTTGATAAATATAAACTGTTCCAAGCTCGTAGCGAAGCCCATACTGGGCGCCAGATTGGTATCTTTCGTTCAGATCGAGGTGGAGAATATATGTCCACTGCATTCAACAACTATCTTGCTGCGTGCGGAACAAAACATGAGCTTAGTGCAATGGAGTCACCTGAACAGAATGGTGTTTCTGAGCGGCTGAACCGAACTCTGATGGATCTGGTTCGGTCAATGCTACATGCAAAGAGTCTGCCGAAACAGTTCTGGGCTGAAGCTCTGGCGACTGCTGTATATATTCGAAACAGAGTTACAACTCGCGCACTTCCAAGCGACACGACCCCGCATCATATCTTGTACGGGCGCAAGCCCAATTTGTCGCACCTTCGTACGTTCGGAAGTAAATGTTGGTACACCATCCCGGCAAGCCAGTTGAGTAAGCTTGACTACCAAGCACGGGAAGCAATTATGCTTGGATATGGGGAAGCCAGCAAAGCTTACAAACTGTGGGATCCTGAATTACACAAGGTAGTTGTTTCCAGAGATGTCAGACTCAGTGAGAGCGAAACCTACAACTCCGAAATAAATGAAAACAAATCAGATGAGCGTCTTGCCATTAGCTCTAATGAGAATCTTGTAGGGGTTGGCGTTGAACAGGATGACCAAGTTCAGCTTTCTACACTGGACACAGCCGAGATGGCTAAAGCTTCGAGACAAGATATTCAGGGACAAAGCGATAACCAGGCTAGTGCTGCAAACGACCCGACGGTCGCCGAAAAAGTTGGTACAGATGACGAAAGCCCTGAGCCTCCTGATGTGTTTGTAGCTCTACGAGGATATGAGAGGATTCAAAGGGCCCCAAATGCTAGATGGAGATCCAATATATCCTTGACACCTAATGACACAGCTCTCGTCACAAATGTTGTCAACATCCCGTACCGACACGCGGCGACAGGGCCACACGCAGACTTTTGGAAGTCCGCCATCGAGTCCGAGCGAGACTTGAACATTCGGAACAAAACATGGAAGTTAGTCCCACGTTTGGAGGCCCCAAATATTCTGACTCCAAAATGGGTGTTTGCAATAAAAGATGCCCAGGACTCCAACGGTGGCTTTTCTCGAAAATCGAAGGCGCGCCTTGTCGCTCATGGATTGCAACAGGTCGAAGGGGTAGATTATAATGAAACGTACGCCCCTGTCGTGAAGCTCACGTCAATTCGGGTGCTTTTGGCACTTGTTGCGCATCAGGATCTGGAGCTGCATCAAATGGACGTTAAGAGGGCATTTCTGAACGGTAATGTGGAAGAGAACGTGTACATGGAGCAGCCGGACGGGTTTAAAGACAACTCGAAACCGAATCATGTCTGCAAGTTTCTGAAGGCCTTGTATGGTTTGAAACAGGCACATAGGCGGTGGCACCAGAAAATCGATGCCTTTCTTGTTGTTGGGCTCAAGTTCAAAAGTCGCACTAATGATCCCTGTTTCTTTGCAAAATTTGACCCAACCTCCACCTCAATCACGATTATCCTCCTGTATGTTGATGACTTGCTGCTTGCAGGAAACAACATGGAGGCTATTGCATGGATGAAGGGGGAGCTGAACCACAGTTTTAAAATGAAAGATTTGGGAGAGGCGAAAATGGTTGTTGGCCTTGAAATTTCTCGCCGGAGATCCGAACGCTCCTTGTGTTTATCCCAGCCATGGTTTGTAGACAGCGTTCTAAAGCGATTTGGAATGCAGAATTGTAGACCTGTTCCAACTCCTATGAATACTAACACTGACGAGTTGAACGTGGATCGGTCGGATATACGGGTAATGATGCTCGGACAAATGCTCCATACAGGAGCGCTATTGGAGCTCTCATGTATTTGTCTGTTGGAACACGACCTGATATATCTTACGCGGTGGGTAAACTTGCACGTTTTTGCGAGGAACCAAGAGAGAAGCATTGGTTAGCAGTAAAAATAGTGTTAAGGTATCTTGCTGGGACCAAAGATTTAGGTCTTGTGTTCCCAGGGAATGATGAGCTGGGCTTGTCTGCATATTGTGACTCGGATTGGGCCGGAGATGTGTCCGATCGCAAATCGACGAGTGGTTTCGTGTTTCGTATGGCTGGAAGTGGGGTAAGTTGGTGCTCGCGAAAGCAAACGGTTATCACAGCTTCGTCATGTGAGGCCGAATACATTTCATTAACTGCAGCAAGTAAAGAGGCAATATGGCTGAGACGTGTCGTTCGGGATATCCTTGAAACCTGGAAATTGCTGGGCGTGAAAGCACTTGGAATTGATCATGCTACTACAATATACAGCGATAAACAGGGGCTATGGAGCTTGCTCGAAGCGAAAGCACCAACAGACGCAACAAGCACATTGATATTGCATACCACTTTGTAAGAGATGCAGTTGTGCTTAAAGAGGTGGATTTGGTGTACGTGCCAACAAGTGAAAATGTTGCTGACGCCTCGACGAAATACTAGGGCGAGTTCAGATGACAAAACTTGTTAGAATGATTGTAACGGGTAGGAAGGGGGAGCATAAATTAATCTAAAAAAAACAATGTGATAGAATGCATGCGATCCCACGGTTTTTAGTTGCCACCTGGACACGTGTACACCTGTAGCATGAATATGCGAGTTGCACCCTTCTTCGGTGTGCACACCTATGACACGTGTAAAATGGGCCAAACCGAAAGTTGCCTGGGACGAAAGCCCATTTTGGCGAACTCAAAATCACGGCGCATTTTGCCATTTTTCAAAGCACTTGGTATTTTGCCCTCTGATTGGCTCCTAGAGACGCCTCCATACCCTTCATATCGCTACAAGTGGCGGTAGCTGAGCTGGTCGTTGTGGAGCATTCTGACACTTGGCATGTTATAGTTGGTTGATGGTTTGTCTCTCTTCTAGGCTCAAAATACTGTACACAGGGTGGCATACGTGTACTCTCTCCTAGGTGGCATACGTGTACTGTCTGCTCTCTGCCGTACGTGTACATCATAATAGGTGTCATAGGTGTACAAGTAAACAGTGGTTTCTATATTTATCCTATAGTTGCCTATACTGGCTGCATACGGCTTACACTATACTCATTATACTGGCTGCGTACAAATCACTCTTGCACAAGTATGCAGCCAAAGTATGTTGATGCAGCCACGTTGCTTCTACAGTATTGCACGTATGGCACGTAAGGCTTAATTCACGTTGAACGACCTGCATGAGATTTACGTACTGTTACGTAGCAAAGTGGTGAGACAAGCCCGCCGAAAATTGTTTTCTACTTCTATAATATTTAAGTTCCCGCCTTTGGGTTCTGTTACAGGGGGAGAGATTACAGTTGGGTAGGCGGGTACGTAAGGCATAATCCACGGGTTGAATGTTTCATTATATGTTTACGTAACAGAACGTGCATGGCTAGCATGAACGTAATGTTACTCACGTTCTGAATATTGGTAATTATGAATTTCCCGCGCATGCAAATGAGGGATTCTGAGGCATCTTGGCTTGGGTAGACTATAGAATCAACAAAGGTAGTACGGAAAACGTAGATTTTGCTACTTTCATTTTGCTTTCACAAAGCCGAAGTGAGTACCGGCAAACAGTATATGGTTGTAGTCTAATAGCTCATCCAAGTAAAGAAGAGGTACGGACTTGCCTTTGATTTCAACACCAACCTCACCCTTCCCGTTCCATCTCCTTTCTGTTTCCTTTCTCCACCTAGACTCTTTCCCTATTTCCCTTTTCATTCTCTCTCCTCATCCCTCATCATCCCCTGCTCTTTCTATCAATGAGGAATAGTACTTCGTACTGTACATTGTAATCTACCTAGTACTGTAGTACTTGCTACACTTGAGTTTGTACAGTAAGACTCTGTTATGGCAATACTCTCATGACTCCCAGAAAGAGGTATTTGATTTTATACCTTGTATGAGGAAACTGGTTATGATTATGGTTTTATCCAGATGCATCCAAAAACCAGTTACATGATTCAATAATGCGTATGGGTTTGTAGTTATGATTAGGGATTGTCCAACTGCATCCAAAAAACAGTTACTTGATTCTATAATGCGTATAACGTTTCTAGTTATGATATTGCTCTGTCCGACTGCATCCAAAAATCAGTTGTGTAATTCCATCATACGTATGACGTTTCTAGGTATGATCATATTCTGTCCGACTGAATCTAAAATCAGTTATGTGAATCTATTTTACGTATGAAGGATTGAGTCCGTTATTTTGGCACAACGGAAATCGGTTCAGATGAGTTGCAAAATAAGGTGCCGTATTGATGTGTGTATTGGGCCAAACTGTTTACTCAAACTTGACAATATTGGAAACAGGTTCAAAAAGCCCCTACTGAATGTTATTACCGGGCCAATATTTTTCAATCCGCTTAAATGACTCAGTTTGGGAGATTTTGTTAATGGACGCAGTTGGCTAGTGAGTACTTGTAGATTGCACTTAAGGTCAGAATTTTAGAGCACCAAGTAAATGCTGGGCATTGAAGCCCACAACTTCACCCGTCCAGCTAAGTACCTCAATCTTTCCGATTCCAATTAAGTTATGGGCCCAGTTCAACGTTGTCTCTATCTCTGAAATCCGTACGTTGCACTGTGTTGTGGCGTTGTTTCATTTTGTCTATTTCCTTCTCTTGATTATGTGTACTCGTTCTGGTAAGCTACTTAAGTAATTCCATTTCTTGCCACATCGAAGTGATTCTCTTTGCACTTTTTGGTTGGTCTAAAGACTCATAATCCCAAAAGCTGTTTCTGACGATCACTTCCACTTTTGTGCATGCTTTTTCTAGGTTGTGCTAGACTCTGAATTAGCCCTGGTGCCCCGATTGCCCAGGGCTGCGAAATGTTGGTCAATTCTAGTTTGAGGGGGCGCGTTTGTACAATGACAGCTAGCTGAGAATATATGCGGGGACAGCTACTGTACTTTACTGTGCTCTACTGTTCAATCTAGATCTTGACCGTTACGCTTATGCACTGTACTGTTCTGTGAGCCTGAGCTGATCTCTTTCAGATCAGCTCAAATAGGTTTAGGGGTGTTTTTTCACTGTCGTCTATACGGCTTCTAGAAACTTCAACAGATCGTCCAGAGGCACCAGCTGACTCGCTCTGAAGTCTATATAAGCCATGGTCGCAGCCCACTCTTGGTCGAAGTAAAGTCTCTCATCACTTTCCTTTCTCTCAATTCTTCTCCTTGATCGCTTACTCTCAATCTTCTCTTGCCTTCTCTCTCTGCACCCGTTCCCTCTCCCTCCTCTCCTTCTCTCTCTTCCACTTCCGCTCTCTTTGTTCTCCTTGTCCATCAGGTTATGGGTCCAGGACACTAGCGCTGCTCACGAATCCATCTCGCTCGCTTGCGACAGATTGAACAAATTCGCGGAGGCTAAAAACAAAGCCCGTAAAGTCTGACTGCACTCTTTCGACGTCTCCGCATTATCTGCTGACCTCCTGTCTTGTGGCCTGCTTAGCGTCCGTCGTTCCTGCACTACCTATTCCTGTCGGTTTTGTAGCCCGTCGCCGCTCTTCATCCCAACACCACAGATCTCAGTACATCTTGCGGCCCGTCTTGCTCTCGTTTCTTCTTATCTCCTCCATATGTTACATGCTTTGGTTTGTCTCACGGCCTGTGCCTAGTTCCAACAGTAAGTCCAAACCATCTTATGCTTTCTCCAATCATCCAGAAATATTGCTTCATCCTCCGCCTAACATCACACATTTCTGTTACCAGTGGTCATTTCAGACTCCATATTTTGTCGCGGCATCGAAATCTCTCCGTGATAGAAAGAGCAGGAGATGATGAGGGATGAGGAGAGAGAATGAAAAGGGAAATAGGGAAAGAGTCTAGGTGGAGAAAGGAAACAGAAAGGAGATGGAACGGGAAGGGTGAGGTTGGTGTTGAAATCAAAGGCAAGTCCGTACCTCTTCTTTACTTGGATGAGCTATTAGACTACAACCATATACTGTTTGCCGGTACTCACTTCGGCTTTGTGAAAGCAAAATGAAAGTAGCAAAATCTACATTTGCAGTATTATCTTTGTTGATCCTATAGCCTACCCAAGCCAAGATGCCTCTGAATCCCTCATTTGCATGCGCGGCAAATTCATAATTACCAATATTCAAAACGTGAGTAACATTACGTTCATGCTAGACATGCACGTTCTGTTACGTGAATTAAAACAATAGAGAAACACATAACACTTTATCAAAGCAAATAGCTAACAGCAACAGGGATAACTAAATAAGTACGCATTACAGCAAACAGGGATAACTTATGCAGCTTACTTGCTCCAGTAGTTGGGATTGATTTGAACCTTCGTGTTGAACGTTTGCTCGAGACAGAACTGGTGAAGGCAGGGTTAAAAATGCTTGATCACTCGAATCTCCGGATGCTGCTGTACAGCGGCTATGGGCGCGGGGCGCTTCTTCCGGGGATGGTACCTCAACGGGGTGTAGTGTGACAGCTTCCGTTTGGTGCCAACCTTACTTGTCTTGAGTGCACGTACGCTGCCAGCAATGGCCGGCCTGGGGAGGCACACGTAGGGGAGAAAATGTTCCAGCGAGAGGGCAGGTGAGCTGTGGACCGAGACATATGACCGGGAGTAATGGATTGGTGGAATTGGATGAGTTGATCGGCGTGTCTCCCCAGACGCTGAGATCCTTGTCCGGTTCCATTCGTTCCATCATGCGTACGCTTGGGTAAACTCTTTAGATTTGGTGTGTTCGCGTCGCAAGAGTTGTAAGGAGAGTAGCGCGGTCATACGCCCGTGACCATTATGCGTGATGATCCTCTGACCAGAACCAAATCAAACTTCCACCAGTTGCTGCGTTTGCGTAATCAGAATTCCATAAATAACGAATCATAAATAAAGCATAACATAAATCAAGAACAAAAGACGGCTTGTGATTGGGCCATGAAGGATGAGTGGAGGGAGGGAGGCGGGAGAGAACAAGCGACGACTTGAGGGACCAGAAGTTGTGCCAAAGGTTTCCAAGTTGTCGGTTATATAGACCTGTCCGACGGGTTCTGATCGCACATCAAGTCCTTGAGCAACGGTACGCTGCCAACGTGGCCTTATCTCGAGTGGCTTACAGTCCGGCGGATGCGAATGCAACCGAGATGCAGACGTGACAGCGTGACTTGCTTCTAGTTGTGGATCACAGCCACGTCGAAGCCCCCCTATCATATTCACCCATAATTTTCCAATCATTCCACCGAATTAAAACAATAGAGAAAACCAAATGTACCGGAGGTACGTGATAACGAGAGTGAGGTCACAGCAAGTGACCGAAGAAAAAGAACGAATCATCACATTGCATCACCCTAGCATCCAGATAAGACTCGCGGAATGTGCGTCCAGCCGACCAATCCCCCCATATCAATATCCGATATTCCTGAACCCCAATCGCTGCACATTCTGATGCGGCACCCATGCGCAGCGAGTGCGAAGACCAAGAGACTTGAGGCGGAGGTGTGACTTGAGCACGAGCGAGACAAGACTGTAGCCAAAGAGTAATGGTTCTGCACTCGTAGAAAGACGAGTCCCAGGTAAAGCCCAATAGTACTTGCTCCCGGATCGGTTCGAGGCCGTAGGTTCATAACGACAGACCAGTCGATCACGCTGGTATCGAAGCGAGGATTTCGGCGGGTAAGCAAGAGTATGAGCAACCCGGTTACGATTCTTGCGTAGGCGATGGCGATGTTGATTGAATCCGGAGTGACAGTGATGTTGGTCAGCAACAGAGACACCCCAGCTTCGCCACGTTCAAAGAAAATGTAGCTGACGAGTACGGCACAGGCGTTGCGTAGAAATTCGAGATCAGTGTCCGGAGACGCGAGTGCGAGGGCGAAGATTCGACGAAGCAACTGAGCTTGGCAGAGCACGCCGCTCTGTAAGCGGGTCTGAGAGCAACTTTCGGTCCCTGTCCCCTTGTTGAAAGGCATCCACAGCCAATTGAATGAGTGGTGTGAGTGCCAGAGACGCCCAATACGAGTATGCGCCGTAGTGACAGCCGAGAGGTAGTTGCGTACTGAACCCGCACTAATCTTGTTTTCCTCGAAGAGCCAACCCACCAGGTACCGAAGGACAGCACCTTCATTTCCAGAGAGCGGGTCAATACCATCTTGAGAACAAGAATACCAGCCATTTCTTCCACAAAATTTCATTTGATCTCCACGTGTTCGGTGCTCTCGCTTTAGGCATCAGAACGAGCGATCGTGGTACCCCCATTAGTCGCCCCAGCCCCGGCCACTGTAAGCCACCGACTGTTGTAGCGTAACAGCAAGAGGTAGAGTACGAGCTTCTTCTGCTAGATTTTTCCAGACGGCCAATTTCCACGGAGGAGTGGGCATTGTTTGCGGGGCCCAAATTGACGGGAGGTAAAGATCTTCTGCGGCGAAAACGTGCGGACGAGCCAAACGGAGCAATTTCG